>APFE030787582.1:49109-142406 GCA_000404065.3 Pinus taeda
CCTGATTTTCCACCAGAGCCTTAAATTCTTTAAACCTGTCAAAGACTTCAGATTTCTTCTTAAGGAAATATATCCATGTATTCCTTGAGAAGTCATCTATAAATGATACATAGTACACAGACTTACCCAGTGATGGAACTTTCACAGTCCAAACACATCACTGTGCACAAGCTCTAATATTTGTTGTTCCTCTTACGCTAGGGGGAAAAATCACCCGATTTTTCTTCCCATATACACATTCACAGAAATCAAATCTAGGAGCTATTACTCATACCTTTACCATACCTTTACATGAAGGTATTCGAAGGCCCTTCTCTCAAATATGTCCAGCCTTTGATGCCACCAACATGTCTTCTCTCCAGAGACCACTAGTTTTCTGCTTCCTTTTCAGGACCATAGAATATTGACCCTCAACAACAGTGCTACCTTTGCAGCTTGTACAGAGTTCCAATCTGAACTCCCAATCATCAATGCGAGTGTCCATCGAACCATTTGTAGGTATTGCTCGCTCGAACACTTGTCTTTAACACCTGCATCATCCAACTTGCTTACAGAAATCAGATTTCTGGCCAGTACGGAATATGTAGAACACCCGGAAGTGTTCTAACCCTTCCACCTTGCAACTTCAACTTTACTTTTCCACGACCAATGATTCTAGCCTTCCTGTCATCCCCCAAGAAGACATCACCACCATCATATTTTCTCATACTCGCAGAACCACTCTCTATGGGGAGTGAAGTGAAAGGATGCACCTGAGTCAATCAACCATGCCTCATGATCTACATGTGTACTTGAAGAAGCCAAGTACACATCCCCACCTTCATCTGAGGTGGTTTTTTCCTATGCAGAAGGAGCATCATCAGATCCCTTTCCTTTGTTAGGAGCTTTATATTTACAGTCCCTTTTGTAGTGCCCTTCCTTTCCACATTTCCAACACACCACCTGTACAGGTTTTCCTGGTGTTAGTGTCAGTCTTTGCAGCCTTCCTTCAGTGATCAAACATGCTCTTACATAGTTATTTTAAGGTTTCAAGGTCAAATTTTGTCATTTCAATAAGTCTTCAAGCAAAATTTGGTCACTAGGCATTAGGTCTAGGGTTTGTTTTCACTCTTTTCAAAATTGTCCAAATGTCGTTCCATGTCACCATTCAGCTGAGTGTACCATTATTCAAAGGGTTGTCATCATCATGTCAAGTTCCATTGAGTCATTTTACAGCTTGTTCATGCTTTAGTTGTGCCTAGGTAAGGTTCATTTCCCTCTCCTAGGGTTTTGGAGGTAATTTCTCTTGGATGGTCAAATCATTAGAAAAACTTGTATCCTGATGTTCATACACCTTCCCCTATCATTAATGTACCTTATTAAACACTTCCCATCATTGAGATTCCCCAAATTCATCATTTTTTTACAAACCCTAGTCTCTTGCCACAACTTGGCAATTTTCTAGGCTAAGCTTGTGTTTTGCCCTTTTGAACCCCTTCCCCTCACTCAATCTCTGAGATTCCACTTTCCCCTGCTTCCTAACATCCCTACCTACTTCCCAAAATTTCCCAAGAATTTAGAAGCCCCTTATCCCCTTCATTTCGCTTCATTTCGACAAAATTCCTTGTTTCACACTTCGGGATAAGTTTCACTCAAAAGATGTTTCAAAGCAATCAAAGATGCATTTTGGAAAACTAAGAGAGGTTTTTTTCCACAACAGGCCAAGGAAGAAAAACCTCATTCATATCTTACACAGGTGTCATTTTTTTAGAGAAATGTCAAAAATACAATCGCCTCGGGAGAATTGATGCACCTCTGAAGTGACTTTGGGAAAATCAAGTTTTCTCCTAGCTTGGTTGGCCAAATAACTTTGTTGATGATTCAAAGGATAACTAGACAAAAATATATTTCCAATGAGATATCATGAGCTCAATTTGGAATTGAGGAAGGCATTCAAAAGTTGACTTCAACAGTACTCTGCCTTGAGGCAGCCTCATTTGGCACATTTTGACTAGTCTTGGGAGATTTGATTTTTGACAAGGCAAATGAATTCCAAATTGACAAATTGTAGTTGTAGTAGAAAGTAGACTTAGAGACCTTTCCAACGAGCTATCCTGCGCCCTATTTTGACACCGGGAAGGCCTCTAAAGGCCTCTTACAAAATGCGCTACGCGTTGGGTCTGTGCGTTGCTCATACAAGGTGTGTGTTGCGCATATAGAGGTGCACTGCGCATTGGGCCTCACTAGCTAGTATAAATTAACAAAGGCGTTGCGCATATAGAGGTGCGCTACACGTTGGGTTTGTGCGCTGCGCACTGGGTTACAGCACCAAGAAAACTTTGTTCATGTGACCAGATCATACCAAATCCACTCTAAAACTTGCAAGTAGGTATTTCATTGCTGCTCAATCAATGTTTGAAGTGTGTTTCAAGATGGGAAATTTGATGTATTGGGTCTTGAAAAATGAAACCCTATGTTCATGGAAAAATCATTCCTTAAAGTTTTTTTAAAGACATGTGGGTGGCTTGGTGAAGATTTTCCCATTCTCCATTGGTGAAATACAACCCCATACTCATTTGTAAAGTTTTAGCCAACATTGCAAAGGGTGCGCATTACACTTTTTGCTCATTTGTCAAATTCCCTTATGATCAAAGCAATGACTATTTTATGTCAATCTACTTAAACAGAGCTATTACCACTGTGGCTTGTTTCCTATGATGCTTTGGTACACATGTAACATGTTTAGGTTTTGAGCATACATTGAACTTTTGATTTCACTACACCTATATCAACATACATATTGCAGACATCTTGTTTTCACAGCCATGTCAGACACAGATTCAGTTTATAAGCAGGAGGTAGAGACTAACCAAGAGTTTTGGCTTGAGAGGGTCAACATCCACTTAGAGAAGTTGCTGGCGAAGGCCAATAGAGACAAAGACATGCTCTGTCACATGAAACATCACTATTGGGCTCGCATGCATGTTAACAAAGCAAAAATGAAGATTTTGAAAAGGAGGTTGAGCCAAGCACTAAAACGGCGAAAGAGGTCGGATCCACTTCGAGTTTTGGCCTTCACTCCGAATTTGAGCAAATTCGGAGAAATTTTTGTCATTTTGAAATTTTTGGCTTGCAAAATAGGTTTTTTGGTTCAACGCGTAGCGCGCCGCGTACGACCCATAAGATTGGGAGGTCCAAATCACAAATGGCTTGTAGTTTTGGATTTGTCATGAAGAATTACACATGCTCAGCTATTTCCGAAGCATTTCATCGAGATCTGGATGGTCAAAAGGCCCAAAAACACCATGAAAACCACCTTGTTGTCACCTTTTGCCATAACAGGAAGCACCTCTGGGAGAATTCAGTTTTGAGGGGGCAAATGAGCTCCAAATTGGAAAATTCCACTTGGGTTGGAAAGTAGACATCTAGGGATTTCTAACAAGCTATCGTGAGATCAATTTGGGTGTCAGAAAGTGCCTCAAAATCAGTCTGAAAGGTGCACTGCACGTAGAGACCAGGGCGCTGCGCATAGAGGTTTTTTTATCAGGTTTTCCTCCTCCAGCTCAGGAATTCAGCCAGTTTTCACCAGTTTCACTTCTTGATGTGATTTTTGACCCAGATTGATGTAATTTAATTTACATGATGTAAATTTGGTACTTATTTACCTATTCTAGAGGATTCATCCACAAAATAGCAAAAATTTAATGTAATGAATCAGTTTCCTAGCATATAGGGGTTAGTTGTTTGACTACATAGATTTCAGTTCCTTGTTTAGAATTGGTTGAAACTGCTCCTAGAAGGAGGATCTCGATCCCTAGAGGTTGGGGAATGGGTTAGCTTGGTCTATATTATGTAAATTTTCAGTTAGTAGCAAGGGTTGGACTCTTGGGAAGATTTTGGCACACTATTATACATATTTTTCATATTTTGGCTAAGAAAAGATCAGAGGTTTTGCAGCACCTGTTGGGATTCTTGTGGCTTTCAGTTCTTGATGATGTTATCTCTCAGTTTATTGTAAGTTCATTCATGTTTACATGTATGCCATTCCTTCTTATGCTTCTAAAACTAAATAAATGAGTAAATGAGGTTGAATTCATTGTTTACAGTGCTCTTCCTTTAAGTTTGTTTAGTTTTTCATGTTTTCGCCAGTTTGGAGAGCATCCATGTTCTCCCTTGCCCTCTTCAGCTCCTTGTCATTCTGATCCATCCATACCTTTGATCAAAGACATCAAGACTACTGCCTACCTCGCCCCAACTCGAACTCTGCAAAGATCTGACCTTAATCCCCGCACCCAAAATTGGTTTTCTCGTTTCTCCATCAAAAAACTCAAAAATCTAAATCAAACTTTCCTATCTCTTTACTATCCTAAAATCAGTGTTCCTTATCGGTCGTCTCAGCCCCTTTGAAAACTTGTTTACGAGGCTAAGCTTGGTTTGATGTTGCCTTGAGTTTTTCCTTCCTTAGCCTGAGGTAGATTCGAGCGTTAACACAATCAAGATCATGTTCAACAGAAAACATTGCAGTAAAGTAGTATATAAATAGTTGTGTCCTTTTTGAAAAGAATCTATCATCAAAGAGCTGTCCTGTTAAAGATCATAACGTGAATGATATTAACTCGCTTCAATAGAATCCATAATCCTTGTCCTCATAAAAATAGGGTACTTCATGCAATGAAAGGGAATCAGTAAAATGTGGTTGAGATGAACTAAGAATAATCCCACAAAAGGAAGGAAGGGTTGCTCTCGAAAATACTCCCAAAGTGTTGTTGCTTTGAAGGAACAGTAAAAACACTAAAAAAAAAGTGGTGTTCCGTGTAGGGAACGACAAAGGAAATGCACACCAAAAAACAAAAATACACATGAAAAAGTGTTGTTCCCTGTAGGGAACTGCGAAAAAAATGCATGTGAAAAGTGTTGTTTCTTAAGAAGAACAAAAAAATGCGAAAATGCTATGCCTTTGAAAAGGAACAACAAAAATGTGAAAGTGCAGAAGTGTTGTTCCATTTCGAAAAGGAACAACAAAACGTGAAAGTGCAGAAGCGTTGTTCCATTTCGAAAAGGAACAATAAAAAGTAAAAGTATTGTTCTATTTCGAAAAGGAACAACAAAAAGTGAAAGTGTAGAAGCGTTGTTACATTTCGAAAAGGAACATCAAAAAGTGAAATTGCAGAAGTGTTGTTCCATTTCAAAAAGGAACAGCAAAACGTGAAAGTACAGTGTTCCATTTCAAAAAGGAACAGCAAAACGTGAAAGTGCAGAAGTGTTGTTCCATTTCGAAAAGGAACAGCAAAATGTGAAAGTGCAGAAGTGTTGTTCCATTTCGAAAAGGAATAGCAAAAAGTGAAAGTGCAGAAGTGATGTTCCATTTCGAAAAGGAACAGCAAAATGGACGGCTAACCCAAGAGTTGCTATTCCTTTGGAAAAGGAACAACAAAATGAACCATGGGAAAGGAATAGCAAAATGAACTGTGGAAAAGGAACAGTTGACACAAAAGGTGTTGTTCTTTTGAAAAAGGAGCAACAAAATGAAAATGATGTCCCTTTGGAAAAGGAACAGCAAAAACAACAAAACTGCACACCAATGCTGTCCCTTTAGAAAAGGAACAACAAAATGCACAAGCATAAAATGCAAGCACACAAAAAATGAATTAGTTGTTCACTATATTGATGCTGAGAATGGATTACAGTTTGAATGAAGCAACACCTGAAACACAAAATATAAGAGAGATTAGAAAAGAAACAACATTTTATTTAAAAACAGTATGTAAATAAATAGATTAAGTTACAACAGCTATGATGTTATGTCAAAAAAATGGTCTCTTCGAAAAATGTTTTAGCAGCAAAGACATGACATGAATCTTCAAATGGAAATCAATTCTTCATTTCTTCTATTATGAATCTGTTGGGTAATGAGTTGGATGAAATTCCTTTGTTTCATTTAAAATTTCTTTCAAGAATCACTCGTCCATAAATTGACATTCTTTTTCTCCTAGGACCTGCAAAAAAACGAGTATCTACATGCAATAAAACATTAAATCATGGAGAAAGAGAGGTTATCGAGCTCCCTAATCCAAGAATTATGCAAAAAAACAACAAGTAGTTACTCTATATAACAAATCCATTGAGAAAATAACAAAGTAAAATTTATTTGTCACCTGCGAGAGAGCAGTGGTCGACCATACTAACCAACAGTGTTTTAATCACAATTTCTTTGTTTTTCATCCAAATTGAGTGATTCTAAAGCCAGATGAGAGCTAATTCAAAGGTATATCTCCAATAGAAACTTATTTCAAAAATTCAATGATATGATATGTCAATTTTAGTTAGAACAACCTGCATAACAGAGTCATTTTCGATTACCCACCTTAGAACAACAGTGAATGTTTTAAGCATGGATTCTTCATTTGATATCAGATTCAAATGATTAAAATTGGAAATGAAATTAGATTCATTTATTTGTTTCCAATAGAAATATGTTTTGAAGACAAGAAGAATTTATAGGTCAAATACTGTAAGGAACAGCCAGGAAAACAGAGTTTTAAGAGTGTTGATTTACGATAGACAGTCAGTATTTTGATCATAACGTCCCCATACGATATCGAAAATGAGTGATTACAATTGCCTGGGCATAAAGGGCACGTAGGCGGTGAAACGGGTGGAAAGTGAAAGTCGCCAAACACGGGCGGGGTGCTTTTCTTGAACCATTTCACTTGAGTGAGAAGGGGAGGTGGATCGTGTGAGGGATCAAATCCTAAGATATACGAAGGACGCCACCGCGAAGGCAAGCTCTCTGGGTCCCACTGAAAATGGGTGCGAAACCATGGGGAGCAACAGGATCAATGCCCCTGGTATCCATGCCGTAACGATGAGGTTCGTCCTTGGTCTGCTGCCATAGGTAGGATTAGGTTAGGGGCCCAGCTAACGCGTGAAACACTCCACCTGGGGATACGTCGCAAGACTGAAACTCAAAGGAATTGACGGAAACTAGATTCATAATAGAATCTACCATAGAAATGGGTTTTAAAAATATGGTCATTTAGGTCTCCAAAAATTGACTGTCCCAAGTCTGTTCCTGATCTGCCCGCTAGACACCCTGTCAATGTTTTGGTTCTAACGTTTTCGTTTCAAATCCAAATTGAGTGATTCAAATTGGGTTGGAAAGTAGACATCAAGGGCTACTTAGGATAAAAATAGGTTTTAAAAATATTCCCTTTTGTTCCCTCTAAACAAGACTGTCCTGACTGTTTTTCCATAAATTTCATCAAGCCCGCAAGCCAAAAAAATGATATTCAAACATTTCTTCAAATTGGTGATAAAAATGAAAATGAGCATTTGTAGAACTATTATTTTTATTATAAATCATCTACATACACAAATTAATTGAAACATTTATCACCGATGTTGATTTCGATAGCGTGTTGCAACAATAAAAAAACAACTAGTTTTACATAAAAACAAAATATATTTATTTATGTCTTTATTTATTTTATTTTCTCCACTATCCTATTCTTCTTTGAGAATCAAATATGTTTATGTATAAGAGTATTTCCAGTGGAACCATTTTAAAAATAGGGGCCTCTAATATGTACATACCCAAATTTGAAAAATACAAGTTGATAAAAATTAGGGTATGAGAAGCCATCTTCCCTTGAAAAAAAATGGTGTCAAAAATTGTTGAAGTATGGAGTGATGTTGCAAACAAGTGATGGATTGAAACCAATCTTCAATATATTCTTTACTTTCTTGATTTCCCATAGCCATCATACCATGAAGTTCTTGAGCTTTTTAAAATGGCTTGTTGATGCAATCTAAAAGAAACCTCATTTTTTTCCATAACTTCTACAATTTTTGAATTTGAAACATTCTGAATCTCATTGTAAGTTTTCTCTAATGACACATGTGAGATAGAATGGGTGGGAAGGGTGGATAAATTTTGCAATTCAACACTATAAGGATGTTTTACTGGTTTATTATGGTGAGGATGTGGAATGATTTGAGCAAGAAATTGTATACGAAATGGAGCATTTTGATGATGTGGTTGATTGGGTTGTGTGAATAGTGGTGAGTATTCCCGCCAACGGCAACAACGCCAAAATGTGGAGTCGTAAGAAGGGTCTCTTTCACCTCTAATTACCTCACATTAATTTGTCAATCTAGGAACATTTTGTTATTTCAAAGAGTGTCTCAGTCTGAGGCTCACATTTGCCAAACTAATGCTAGTAGTACAGTGCTTAAGAAAATACAAGAGTAAACGGATGTTGGAAAGGAAATCTACTTACAGCAAAAGATCTTGAAGCCTAAGTCATTCACTCAGAAAAATAAGCAATGTATCAGTCATGGGTCCAGTTACAATAACTCATCCCTTTAGAAACTAATGTCCAAAAGTAATCAAGGAACAGATCGTCGATCTGGGGACCGGACAGCAAATGTCAATGCCCACTACAGTCTCAGACCGTTCTTCACACCAAAGCAACAATAACACAAATGATAAGAAATAGAACAACAACTAAGAAATGGAACAGCAAATCGGAAACTGTGATGGCAATTAAGTTTAAGAAGCAACAACGCCTTAATCTACAAAATCAAATGCGACCATATCCTACAGAAATCAAATGGCAATCCTCTGTCTCTAAGGATGAATTGAACAACACACAGAAATAGAACAGCATTGATTAGTGATGGAATATGGAACAACGCTTTTCACACAGCACACCTCAATAGTAATCTGATCTTGGTAATTCAACTGCAAATCTTAGTTATAAACAACACGATTGCATTTCGAAGTGGAACAACAATATTCATCGACTCAATCAATCGTAAGGAAATATAATTTCTCATATAAGTTCAGTAATACCAAAGGATAAATGCACAATACAAATACTCTGTAATGGAAGCAACAGTGTTCTGTAAAGACCAGCAATATCAGTATTTAAAGAAACAGCAATGTGTTGCAGAGTTATGATGTCCCTGTCTCAAGAAATGATATCACTTAATGAATCAACTGTAACAGAGCTGTGAAGTAAAATAGTAGAACATATTAGATTACCGAATAAAGTTGATAAGCAAAACCACGCATAAACCAAAAGTAATAGTACAGGAGAAAGTGTTCCTCCAGGGTCGGGCCCTTAGCCTCCAGGGGTACACCGCTTGAAGTTATTCCAGAATCACAGATGAAATAGCAACCAAGTTTGTATTAATGCATAAACGAGAATTACAGTGGATCACTTCTCAATGAGAGTCGATGATCAAAGTCTTAATTTTAAGAGAAATTACATAAAAACATAACCGATCCCCCCAGGCTAACAGTGCTGCCCCTTTTTATAGTGGTAAAGGCGGAGATGTCCAAGTACAAAAAATAGTTAAAGTAGCGATCCCTCAGGATCACAGGATCCTGAGGGATTCGCCAAACTGTTGGCTCTCAGCTATTTCTTTGCTTTCTTGCGCCGAGCCGACATCTCCATCTCCTCTCCTTGGATGATACGCTTTGATTCGGTTTGCCTTATTTGCGTGCGGTTCCCCGCCAAAGGGACAACAGTTAATCTGGCTTCGTCCTTTCCTTTGGAACGTCAATCCTTCATTTTTCCTTCTTTCTGCGTAAGAAAATGACAATTGTCAGTATTTTCGTTTTGCATATCACTTTTACAGATTTTGGCACAATTCCTTATTATCTACCTAGTTCATGATGCAAAAGGTTTGTAAGTTTTAATAAAAAGACGTTGAAATAATCACAAAAAACATACCTTCTCTAGTACTCCACACGCCCCCCTGCTTACCCTTTTTCATGCCCTCATGAAAATGTTGTAGTTGACGTGTAAGGCAGTGAGAGAGTAGGCTTGAGATGGGATTTCGTTTGGTGGTCTACAGCCATGATGCATAACTAGGTGTTCAAAGAAATGGCCAAGTTGACCCTCAGGCATCTCATACAGGGCTTGGTATCTAGGCGCAAGATGCCAAATAATTGGACTCCGGTATCTATATCCTAACCAGGATGGCCCTGCTCGTAGGATAACTTCGCCATAGAGGTGCAAGTGGTTGGCGGCTAACTTAAAATTTTCATAATTAAATGGTTCCCTAAGTTGGATATTCGGATTAGAGATCTGATATCGAAATTTAGCCGCATCAATGGCAAGGTCTTTAATAGTGAGAAAGTATTCTATTCCATGTCGATTGATTGTTGTATGAATGGGTCCTAATGCTTCAATTACGCCTGGAGCCCCCATGAGGTTCATATTTTGTTGGGCCATGAATACGACCACTTTTTAAACACTTATTTCATCCATTTTTACTCTTCTTTATCATGTTATTTATTATAATTTATTATATAAATCCATTTTATAATGATTTATGCTTATGGATGAATATTATTTATTCTCCTTTATTTCTAATAAATTGATGATTATGCATGATTTTATCAATTATAGTTTTAATAAATTGGTTGTAACATTATTCACCATTTTTAGCCTCCAAGATAATTTCCAAATTGAATATTTGATCATTAAAAGTGCCAACTTAGAAATTCGTTGGAATAAGAAGTGATAGTTTTGCGGTTGAGATTCTGGGCAAATGAAGAAGAATCTAGAAAATCCGAAACATGGGTTTTGTCCAGAACAGACCAAATTAACTTTAACAAATAACAGTTTACCCAAATTCGGCTTGTAATGAAGGAAACGCAGGGTTCTTTGAGCACGATTGTCTCAGATTCGCTGTGTGGCCGTTTTCCAAATCTCAACTGCAAAGCCAAATTCGCCTTGCTCTTGTTGAAAGATGAATGGAAATATATTTTCTTGTTGATCAATTGGTTGGAAACAATCCAATTTTGTAATAGAAATCATGTTGTAATTATCTCTGTTGTAACTTCTCTCTGATCTCTCTCTATTTAAATGAAAATAGAGATCAGAGATGGGGATGGAAAAAAGATGGAGGATTAGAGATTCAGAATTGAGGATGGCTGAGAGAATGTAGAATTGGGAATGATAGATTCAGAACTATGATTTGAGAATTAGAAATTCAGAATTAAGGATTCATGATTCATGATAGGATAGGAGGAAAAAGGGATTGTTTCATCCTTTAATTCTCAAAGCTTCAGCTGTTGTAATGAATTCACAGTTTAATGATTAATACTTGATTTGAGAATTACTGTTCATTCGCCTTATATGAAATAGCCCAGCAGCATCCGCTGGCAGCTAAGGGCCCAACCTCTGGTGGATTGTGCTGCTGCTGTATATTATATTTGTAGCTCATGCGTGGTTTTTCTTATCAGCTTTATTCAGTTATCTGGTATGTTCTATTAGTTTACATCACAGCTCTGTTACATTTGATCTATCGAGTAATCTCATTCTCTGAGACAGAAATATCATATCGACTTTACAATGCATTGCTGTTCTTTTAATCATTGATATAACGTTGTTGATCCTTACAGAATGTTATTGTTGTTCTATTACAGAGTATCTGTGTTGTAACACTTATTAATTAGTATCACTAAATTCATCTTAGAGATTATATTTCCTTGCGATTGTTGAATCTATTAACATTGTTGTTCCATTACAAAATACAGTCGTGTTCTTTATAACTAAGACTGATAATTGGATTACCATATCATATTACTATGAAGGTGTGTCGTGTGTGAAGTTATTATGTATTTATATTTGACTTTCCAGCGCTGTTTCATATTCTATCATTAATCAATGTTGTTCTATTTCCGTGTGTTGTCCGATTTATTCTTAGAGTAAAGATTGCTATCTAATTTCTGTAGGATACACTTGCTGCACTTATTTTCGTAGATTAAGGTGGTGTTGTTTATAAGAATTAGTTGTCGTTACAATTCCTAACTATTGTTCCATTTCCTGTTATTGGCATTATCTTTGCTTGGGTGTGCAGAACGATCTGAAACTGTAATGGGCATTGGCATTTGCTGTCTAGTCCCCAGATTGATGATTTGTTCCTTGATTACTTTTGGTTACATCAGTTTCCAAAGGGATGAGTTATTATTATTGGACCCTTGACTGATACATTGCTTACTTTTCTGAATGAATGATTTAGGCTTGAAGGTATTTTGTTGTAAGTAGATTTTCTTTCAAGCATGCATTTACTTTTGTATTTTAAGCACTATACTGCAAAACATTACTCTTGAGTAAACAGCCGCCTCAGACTGAGTACACTCTTGAAATAAAAAGTCGTCCCTGGGTTGACAATTAATGTGAAGATAATTAGGAGTTAAAAAGACACATTTTTATCGCTCGACATTTTGGCGCCGTTGCCGGGGAGAGTGTAGCCATTTTTAAAAGAGTAGTGTGCATCTGATGAGTGTCTGTTAGGAAAGAATTGGCTATTAAAAACGGAAGGTAAGAACCTACGTACGGAGCATGTAAAAGCTCTACTCCCCCACCTACTTTTCAACATAAATGTTAAAGAACTTAGAAGTAGAAATAGATGTTTGAATTTTTGTGTGAATGACTAGGGAAAAAATAGAAATGTTGAAAAACAAATCTTATGATTTCACTCAAGTGTTGATGTAAGCACAACCCATTTCACTAACCGATTGACAGGAACATTTGAAGAAGGAGCCTCAAAGAAACACATGAAGAACATCTTCTATTATGGTAAGAAATGACTCACATTTCTACTTTTGAATTTCCTATCAAAAATCTAGGAGGAGTGACACAAATGCACATAATTCCCACATTGTCTCTACCAAATTTTCATGGCTTGAAAAATGAAGATCCAGATACATTCTTATTTTAGTTCTAAATACTTTGTAGAGGATATGATTATTGTACTAATGATCAAAGGATGAAAGTGTTTCCTCTTTCTCTAAAAGGAGCAGCTCTCCAATGGTTCATGAGCCTAGGTGGGAACTGCATCCAAACATGGGAGGACATGAAGAACATATTCTTGAAGAAGTACCAAGACTATTGCAAGGCCAATGAAGATATTTTTGCTATGATGCAAGGGGAAGATGAAATTTTGGAGGACTATGTAGATTGATTTCAATACAACCTTCAAAAATCAAAATATAAGCATTTGGAGAAAGAGATCTTAAAAACACTCCTTCTTAAAGGAATCAAAGATAAATTTAGAACTCTTAAATCTGATAGGAAAAGGTGATGTTTTTCAGTTGTCATATGATGATGTTTGTGAATTGTGCATAAGGTATTCAAGAATAATCTCCAAGGCTAGTAAGGATTCTAGAGATGTTTGTTCTTTCTTTTCTGAATCTGCTACAAGAATAGGAGACATAAGAGATAAAATCAATGCTTTATTTGAAAATTTTAAATATGATTTTATTAGCTCTCTAAATGCAAAATTGGATGTTTTGCAGGTTCATAAAAATCAAGAATTTGATGAAGTGTTTTTCACTCATGACCGAAAGGAGCATCCCGTAGATGGTTGTTCTTCCTTATCTAATTTGGAAGTGGCATATCAAAGAGATGGGGAAGCTGCAACAAGGTCAACAGGTATGATTCAAAACATTTCCTCTTCATTCTCTTACTTGCATAATCCATCATGGAATACTCACATGCTAGGGCAGCCATGTCAATTTCAATATAACTACCAATCTTGTCTATAAGTTTGGCATGGTTCACCTTATGATTGCATGACTACTCTACCTCATCTTGTAGCACAAGCACATTCTCCATATTATTCGCCGGCTCTTCCACAACATCCTACTTGCATATCAAATTTATCCACTCAACCCAACCAACCACATCATCACAATGCTCCATTCCTTACACATTTTCCTACTCAAATAATTCCACACCCTCACCATAATAAACCAGTACAACATGCTTACAGTGTTGAACTACCAAATTTACCCACCCTTCCCACCCATTCTATCTCACATGCGCCATTAGAGAAAACTTACAATGAGATTCAGAATGTTTCAAATTCAAAAATTGTAGAAGCTATGGAAGAAAATGAGGTTTCTTTCAGTTTTCATCAACAAGCCAATTTAAAATCTCAAGAACTTCATCATATGATGGCTATAGGAAATAAATAAAGTAAAGGATATATTGAAGATTGGTTTCACTACATCACTTGTTCAGAACATTGCTCAACACTTCAACAATTTTTGACTCCATCATTTTAAGTGAAGTTGGCTTTTCATACCCTAATATTCATTAATATGCATTTTTCAAATTTGGGTATGTGTATACATGAAGCCTTATTTCGAAAATGGCTCCACTGGAAGTACTCATATACGTAGTCATATTCATTTTTCAAATCAAAATAGGTTAGTGGAGAAAATAAAATAAATAAATACATTTTGTTTTCATGTAAAACTAGTTGTTTTTTTGTTGCAACACGCTATCGAAATCAACATCGATGATAAATGTTTCAATTCATTTGTGTATGTAGATGAATTATATTTCAAATAACAATTATACAAACACTTATATTCATCTTTATCATCAATATGGAAAAATTGCTTGAATATCATTTTTTTTGGCTTGTGGACTTGATGGAAGTTTTTAAAACATAGTCGTGATAGTAATGTTTTCAGGGACCAAAAGGGAATATTTTTAAAACATGTTTCTATCCTAAGTATCCCTTGATTTCTACTTTCCAACCCAATTTGAATCACTCAATTTGGATTTGAAATGAAAAACTTAAAACCAAAACATTGACCGGATGTCTAGCCGGCAGCTCAGGAACAGAGTTGGGACAGTCAGTGTTTGGAGGCCTAAATGAATGAATTTTTAAAACATATTCTATGGTAGATTCCCCTATGAATCTAGTTTACAATGCAATTAGAATCACTCATTTTTGATATTGTATGGGGAAGTTATGATCAAAATACTGATTGTCTATCGTAAATCAGCACTCTTAAAACTCTGTCTTTCCGGCTGTTCTTTACAGTATTTGACTTATCAATTCTTCCTGTCTTAAAAACATATTTATATTGGAGATAAATAAATGAATCTACTTTATTTTCAATTTTAATCATTCGAATCTGACATCAAACGAAAAATTTATGCTTGAAATACCAATTGTTGGTCTAAGCTGGGTAATCGAAAATGACTTTGCTATGCAGGTTGTTCTAACTAAAATTGACATATCATACCATTGAAATTTTAAAACATATTTCTATTTTATATACACCTTTTAATTATCTCTCATCTAGCTTTGGAATCACTCAATTTGGACGAAAAACAAAGAATTTGTGATTAAAACACTGCAGCTTAGCATGATTGGCCACTGCTCTCCCGCAAATGACAAATAAATATTACTTTGTTATTTTCTCCATGGATTTGTTCTACAGAGTAACTACTTGTTAGTTTTTTCCATAATTCTTGGATTAGGGGAGCCCGCACACCTCTCTTTCTCCATGATTTAATGTTTTATTGCAGATAGATACTCGTTTTTTGCAGGTCCTAGGAGAAAAAAAAGGATCAATTTATGGACAAGTGATTCTTGAAAGAAATTTTAATGAAACAAAGGAATTTCATCTAACTCATTACCCAACGGATTCATAATAGAAGAAATGAAGAATTGATTTCCATTTGAAGATTCATGTCTTATCACTGCTGCCAAAACATTTTTCAAAGAGATAATTTTTTTAACATAATATCATAGCTGTTGTAACTTAATTTACTTATTTACATACTATTTTTTTAAATAAAATGTTGTTTCTTTTCTTATTTCTCTTATATTTTGTGTTTTAGGTGTTGCTTCATTCAAATTGTAACATATCTTTAGCATCAATGTCATGAACAACTAATTTTTTTTTTTGCATGTTTGCATTTTATGATTGTCCATTTTGCTGTTCCTTTTTCACGTTTTGTTGTTCCTTTTCGAAATAGAACAACACGCTTTGTTGTTCCTTTTCGAAATGGAACAACGCTTCTGCACTTTCACATTTTGTTGTTCTTTTTTGAAATAAAATAGCACGTTTTGCTATTCCTTTTCGAAATGGAACAACACTTCTGCACTTTCACGTTTTGTTGTTCATTTTAAAAATGAAGCAGTGTGTTTTGCTGTTCCTTTTTGAAATAGAACAACACTTCTGCACTTTCATGTTTTGTTGTTCCTTTTCAAATAGAACAACACTTCTGCACTTTCATGTTTTGTTGTTCCTTTCCGAATGGAACATCACTTCTACACTTTCACGTTTTGTTGTTCCTTTTCGAATGGAACAACACTTCTGCACTTTCACATTTTGTTGTTCCTTTTCGAAAGGAACAACACTTCTGCACTTTCACATTTTTGTTGTTCCTTTCTGAAGGAACAACACTTTCACATTTCTGCTATTCCTTTTCCAAAGGAACGACATTTATGTTTTTGTTGTTCCTTTTCTAAAGCAACGACACTTTTAGTTTCTGTTGTTCCTTTTCCAAAGGAACGGCACTTGCGTTATTGTTGTTCCTTTTCCAAAGGAACAACACTTGATTTTTGTTGTTCCTTTTCAAATGAACGACACTGGTGTTTTTGTTGTTCCTTTTCTAAAAGAACGACAATTTTCATTTTTACTGTTCCTTTTCCAAAGGAACAACACTTGTGTTTTTGTTGTTCCTTTTCCAAATGAATGACACTTGCGTTTTTGCTATTCCTTTTCCAAAGGAATGACACTTTTAATTTTTGTTGTTCCTTTTCCAAAGGAACGACACTTGCGTTTTTTGTTGTTCCTTTTCCAAAGGAACAAAACTTTTCATCTTTTTTGTTCCTTTTCCAAAGGAACGACACTTGTGTTTTTGTTGTTTCTTTTCCAAGGGAATGACACTTTTCATTTTTGCTATTCCTTTTCCAAAGAAATGACACTTGCGTTTTTGTTGTTCATTTTCCAAAGGAACGACACTTTTGATTTTTGTTGTTCCTTTTCCAAAGGAACGAAACTTGCATTTTTGTTGTTCCTTTTTCCAAAGGAACGACATTTGCATTTTCACACTTTTTTGTGTGTATTTTTTCTTTTTAGTGTGCATTTCTTTTGTTGTTCCTTACAAGGAACAACACTTTTTTTGAGTGTTTTTGCTGTTCCTTTTTCCAAATGAACAACATTTGCGTTTTCACACTTTTTTGTATGTACTTTTGCTTTTCTGGTATGCATTTTCTTTGTTGTTCCCTACACAGAACACCACTTTCTTTTTGAGTGTTTTTGTTGTTCCTTCAAAAAAGCAACACTTTGGGAGTATTTTTGAGAGCAACTCTTCCTTCCTCTTGTGGGATTATTCCTAGTTCATCTTAATCACATTTTAATGATTCTCTTTCATGGCATGAAGAACACTATTTTTATAAGGACAAGAATTATGGATTCTTTTGAAGCAAGTTAATATCATTCACGTTATTTTCTTTAACAGGACAATTCCTTGATGATAGATTATTTTCAAAGGGACACAATTATTTATATACTACTTTACTGCATTGTTTTCTATTGAACATGATATTGATTGATCATTTTAATACCATGCTGGTTCTACCTTTCTTGGTTATAATCTTCTCTTTCTGTAATACATGAGATTATGGGTATATTTTTTCTATTGACATGTTCAACTTCTTCCACCATCCCTACTCTTAAGGAATACTGAGCCTCCCTCTTTTTATCATAAAAATGTGTAATAACAACAAAATTTTGTTCGCAGATGGAGGATAGAGGGTCTCATTACGAGCCATCCTACCATGTTCGTAAGGCTGTAACAAAGTGACATTCCCATTATGGCCACCACACCAGGGTTATGATCCATTAGATAGCGAAATTATTCTTGGAACAGGAGGTCTCATCGCGAGCCGGCCTGATCACTTTTGCTACCTCCTAGTGAGTGGCAGTGTGGTTATCTGGTTACCACGTCAGCACACTAATCTCTTCTGTAGAACAACACTGGAATTTTCCATTTATAAATTGAGGATCCTGGCTCATATGGGTTAAAAATCAACCCTGTCGAGGCTATGGACGTTTGCTGGCTGCAGAGGCTCTGCTTATGGTATTGAGGTTATATTTTATCGTCAATTATCATTATAATACCCTTTTCTTATTTTTTCTTTTTATCAGAGAAGTTATTTCCTTAATGTTTTTCCCTATTTTGAACCTTTACGCATGAGAAATTGTTTTCTGATCAATCACATCATTTTTCAGTTAGAATACCGTCAGTAAAGCATCGTTTTGGCATATTGTCGTTCTTTTTCTTTTTCATAACTTATCATCAATCCAAGGCATCATATATCTTATTCATAAATATCTTTATACACTCTGCTCTCATTATAACCATAGCTCTCGCTGTCCTATCATTGGTATGTGTAGTCTTCTTCATTTACTATTGTATTGTTCATTCCTGTGCCTTGCTGTCAGCATAACACCTTTCATAAGCTTTATGGTCATGGAATCCCTTTTTCAATTAGATGGGGGAATGTATGCATCATGGGAGAGCATGCGATATGATTACTACACTCTGCCATAACTTGTTGATTTGACAACATATTAGTATTGCATGTATACAAAAGTTTTTTTGATTGACATTTTTGCATGCATCTTATTTGTTGCTATTCAAAACCAACACTATGGATTCAAGAACATTGTATGCAAAATAGTGATTTGTTTACAGGAGAACAACAAGTATGGGGGGGAATTCTATTCGCAGCATGACCACACTATTGCAACTAACAGAAGAGGCTCGCGAACGTGAAAAATTCTTCAGACATGATGTGCTTGCCTGGATTCCACCTTTGCATCACTTTCAACACCAACTCTCCCTACATCAGCTTCAACAAATGCCATTCCATATATGTCTTTCCACATTTTTCTTTTTGGAGGTAAAACTTGAGGTAAATAGCATAATTTTCTGATTTATTACGAATTTAGGAGAATTTAATGAAATCCATTTTTAGCATTATTTATCATCCTTCATTCCACATCTCTACCACTTCCCCTTTTTCAATGGCATATCATCTTTCAGTTTGGGGGAGTGTTCCTTTCATTCATTTCTTTTTCATGACCATGTCATCCATATTCTCTTTCATCCATTGTTATTCTTATTCATTCTCAACACCTCCATTATTCCATGTTGTTTTACACCAAGCATAGAATTCAACATATGGTAGCAACCACCTCAATTTGTTTTCTATCATCGCATGAGGCCATGCTAATTTTTCAGAGAGGGGGAGGAATTGCTACGCATGATGGATGTTTTTTTTGCTTTCTTTCTCATTTAAGGCATACAATTTCAGTGCAGAAATTGATTTCCATAGTATTTTTAAAACTATGAACTCAATTCTTGTGATTTCAAGAAAACACAGACATATCAAACCCAGATAATCTCATGTTAAATTAGTTCATAAAATTTTGGAAATCATGCACTATCACCTACAACCATTTTTTTTATATCTCATGATCCATGCATCAAAACGATCTGATCTTTGGATCATAGAGGCATTCATATATTATAAATTTACTTGTCACATTTCAACAAAATCGGGTTCATAGTTTTTGGGAAAATGGTTAATGAAGGTTGATGTCACTTATATCACATTTTTCTGCAACTTCATTGTTATGCCTTTTCAAGATTGCTAAAATTGAATATTCATTAAGTGAGGAAGAATTCATTTGTTCTATGAGCTAAGATGAACAAATTTTTTTGCTTGGTTAACACATGGGTTTTGTCTTTGGGTTGCATGAGGACATGCAACATATTCAATTTTTGTTGCATGAGGACATGCAATATATTCGGTGTGGGGGTGTGTTGGGCCGTGAATACGACCACCTTTTTAACACTTATTTTATCCATTTTTACTTTTCTTTATCATGTTATTAATCACGGTTTATCATATAATTTTATTTTATAATGATTTATGCTCTTATGAATGAATATTATTTATTCTCCTTTATTTCTAATAAATTGATGATTATGCATGATTTTATCAATGAAAGTTTAATAAATTGGTTGTAACAATATTCACCATTTTTAGCCTCCAAGGTAATTTTCAGATTGAAGATTTGATCATTAAAAGTGCCAACTCAGAAATTCGTTGGAATAAGGAGTGACAGTTTTGCGGTTGAGATTCTGAGCAAATGAAGGCGAATCGGGAAAATCTGGAACATGGGTTTTGTCCAAAACAGACCCAATGATTTTTTCAAAAGAATGGTTTGCCCAAATTCGGCTTGTACTAAGAGAAACACAGGGTTCTTTCAGCACGATTGTCTTAGATTTGTTGTTGCGGCCGTACTCCAAATCTCTGCTGCAAAGACCAAATTCGCCCTGCTTTTGTTAAAAGTTGAATGGGAATATATTTTCTTGTTGATCAATTGGTTAGAAGAAAACCAATTTTGTAATATAAATCATGTTAAACTTATATTTATTGTAACTTCTCTCTGATCTCTCTATTTAAATGAAAGCAGAGATGAGAGAGGGGGATGGCTAAGAGAATGGAGAATTGAGGATTTAGAATTAAGAATTCATGATAGGATAGGAGGAAGAAATGATTGTTTCATGCGGTAAGTCTCAAAGCTTTAGCTGTTGTAATGATTTCACCATTTAATGATTAATACATGATTTGAGAGTTGTTGTTCATTCTGTTTATCTGAAGTAACCCAGTAGCATCCATTGGTGGCTAAGGGCCCAGCCTCTGGTGGAGTACGCTGTTGCTGCTGCTGTATATTATATTTGTAGTTCATGCGTGATTTTGCTTATCAGCTTGAATCGGTAATCCGGTGTGTTTTGTTATCTTATATTACAGCTCTGTTATATTTCATATATCATTCTCTGCAACAAGAAAGTCGTAATGTGCATTCTGATCTTATAACATATTGTTATTCCTTTAAAGTCGTTAATGTAACATTGTTGTTCTCTAAAGAATGCTATTTCTGTTTAGTTGTAGAGTAATCAAGCTATAACCTTCTTAAGCTGGTATTACTGTATTTTTCTATGGTTTATACTTCATACAGTTTCTGTTCAATTGACATTGTGGTTCCATTATGAATTGTAATCGTTACCCTTTCTAACCAAGATTAATACTTGCAGTATCAGACTCAGATTATCGTTTTTCTTAATATCTCTATATGCTATGTGTATTATTTATTTCAGCACCGTAGGTTGTAAGCATTGTTCTATATTTCATTTCTAATTAGTTACCATTCTATTTCCGTGTGCTGTCTGATTTATTCTTGGAGTAGAGGTTGTTATCTGATTCCTGTAGAACATGATTGTTGCATTTATTCTTGTAGAATAAGGTGTTGTTGCTTATTGAATTCAGTTGCTGTTACATTTCCTAGCTGTTGTTCCATTTCTTATTATTCGCATTATCTTTGCTTTGGTGTGAAGAACGATCTGAAACTGTAGTGGGCATTAACATTTGTTGTCTAGTCCCCAGATTGATGATTTGTTCCTTGATTACTTTTGGTTACATCAATTTCCAAAGGGATGAGTTACTATTACTGTACCCTTGACTGATAAATTGTCGTAGTTTTCTGAGTGAATGATTTAAGTTTTAGAGTGATAAGTTTCTTTTAATTGTAAGTAGATTTTATTTCAAGAATTCACTTACTTTTGGATTTTAAGCACTATACTGCAAAACATTACTCTTGAGTAAATAACCACCTCAAACTGAGTACACTTTTGAAATAAAAAGTCGTCCCTTGGTTGACAATTAATCTGAGGTAATTACGAGTTAAAAAGACACCTTTTTATCGCTCGACAATGGTGTAAGGACCACATCGACATGGTCGAAGCTTCTGATGGTCTCTTGTAAGGCGTTCTTTCTGCAAATGCAACTAGACTTTGTTACCCACCTGAAGCTTGTGTGGTACCCCTATGGGTGACGAGAAGTTGTTCCTGTATTTTCTCATGACCACATCCCTTTGCTGATGCTGTTGCGTGGAGGAACCCTTCGCGAGGGTCATGGATGTGGTGACAATCTTCCCCTTTGTTTGGGAGAAAACCAAAGAGATGAATTTCCTAGCAGGGAGATGAGCTTGCTGCCTTTCTTAGTGGTGATCAAAGAGGTGGGGGTAGGTGGCGCTACCTCCAGTATCATATATAATGAATTACACAAAGAAACAATGATATAATGAGGCCTTGACTCATACACAACATGTCACCTCCAAAATTATGGCCAGGCTAATGATACATGACAAACACCCAGAGGTGTAGCATCACACAATACCTTGTTTGTGAAGGGCTTGATGTTGTAGCGAAGGCGGCACTACTGGCGAACTTTGAGATCTCATCCTTCGTGAAGCCAGCCGATACTGTACGACTGTGGTGTGGTGTAGTTGGTAGCCCCAACCATTTCATGACCTCTGCTAAAATAAGGTTCTTTTGGCTACCATTGTCGACAATGAATTACAGCGGCGAAACCTTCACCCACATTTGGTAGTGGAAAAAACGCTACCCCTCCTCTGGGTCTTCGAGTTCATTCTTCTGGATCTTAGCAGTGGTAACAGTGGCACTGGGCTCCGCATTAGTGATCTACTTCCCTTTTCCATTCCCCTTGTCAGGTTCTAGCTCAGGGTCGGAACATGCATCCGATTCAAAAGCCTTCAACTTGGCCGCCAGTGACTGCCTAGTCCGACAGTCACTTGTGTTATGAGTGGGACTCTTATGGAACTCACACCACTTTCTTGTGTCCTTCTTGGGCTTCAGGGTGATGTTCTTTTCTTGTAGCTTCGACGAATTGTCTTGGGTCACCCTGCCATGGCTTTGTCCCTTGGGTTCCGGATTTGCAGATCCAAAGTCTCACTTCTTCTTTTTGAACTTTTTCTCAATTTTGATAGTGTATCAGTACGTCGTGCTGAGAGAGGAGATGTTCAGGAAATCGATCTCTTCTTAGATGTATCTGTGTAGGAAGCCACATTACTTGAGTACCAAATGCAACTCAGAGTCCTTAATACCTAACTGTGTGTGAAACTTATGAAAAATGTTTGTGAACTCCGGCACATCTTGGTCGCTTCCCGAACACGGTGTGGTCCATTTGATGTATTTGTCCTCATAGCTTTTGACAGGGTATTAATACTCCTTGAAGGCATCCTGGAATGAATCCCAAGTGGGTGCAGCTAAAAATAGTGAACCCATGCTTTCATCCTTCTGCTCGCACTAGGTTTCCCACCAGTCCTTGACGTCCGGGGCCGCTTTGAGAAGAGTTAAAACAAACTTTTCTCGACTAGAAAATTCATGAATAAAAAAAATATAATCATCTAGCAGATTTAAGCATTTATCAATGAAATTTGCGTCTATTTGACCCTCGAAGATGGGGATTTCAAAATTAACTTGTATCTTAAACGGTGTGGCATTTCGAGAGTAGTCGTTGGAAGTCGATGCGTCACTTCTAGGTAGCCATTGAAGGATCTGCGCAAAGCTATCCATCATCGCGTTCCTTTGCCGCTCGAGGGCTTCTTCGAGCAAGATTTTGATTGAATCTCCTACCCCCTCATCTTTCTTCTCATCCACCATGGGAGGCCATCAGGATTTCTAAGGCTGGTCTTGCAAAGGTTCGACCAGTAAAAGCCCTAACTTCTTATATCCCAACCTTGTTGGGGACATGCAAAGAAAAACAGAGAAAAAGAATACCACTCTGATACCACTGATTCAAATTTAAATAGGAATGAAAAAATTACAGAGATAACCATAAAGAAAGTGGTGCAGTAGAGATAATACTTCATTTAATTAATGTAAAATATAGAAATATGCTTACAAACAGAATTGGAAATAAACTGGCTAGGGCGATGATAGCTTATCTCTAAGAAGAGATTTGGTGGCTACATGCCTCTAAATTGTGTTACAATGAGGCTCAAAGGCTTATTTATTATTGAGAAACAATGGAAAACCCTTCACATCCCAAAACCTAACCCTAGAAGATGAAACGCCAAATTGTGGGCCCCGTTTGGGTAAATTGGTACATCAATTTCCCGGGGTCGTAATATTGGCACTTGATATCTGTTTGACGCGTACAATAGCTCGTTAGAAAGATATATCCAAGAACTATCACTTTGGAAAGAGAAAAATTGGTCCATGGATAGATGTTGCTACCAGATTTCCCAAAAAATCATTTAGGGCCTCAAAACGGCTCTGGAAGTTCAGGACCTGAAAAACTGCTAAAAATAGTAAATTGTGCTACCATTAAGGAAACTGACAAAACTGAAAGAGACAGTCATGGGTGTCCAAATGGGATAAGTGGGTAGCCACCAACGTCCAGCTGGATCATTCCTTCCCCCTCAGGAAGCAATGGTCCCCATTGCGTTGAGTTCCTCCATCTGCTGAACTTGGTCACTAGTGAGCTGTTTTGCAATCTCAGATGTGTCCAGTAATGGCGGGAAGCATGGTCGAGGGAGGTACACATTGAACACTTGGTGCAGGTGAAGGAATGGAGGAATGTTGTGCTCCAAAGAATAATTTCCCACAGCCTTAGTAATGGTGTGAGGACCATGTTGGCATGTTCAGAGCTTCTGATGGGATCATGTAAGGTGTTATTTCTGTAAATGCAACCAGACTTTCTTGCCCACCTGAAGCTTGTGTGGTACCCCTGTGGGTGAGGAGAAGTTGTTCCTGTATTTTGTCATCACTATATCCCTTTGCTGCTTCTATTGTGTGGAGGTGGGGCTACCTCTGGTATTGTGTATAATGAATTACACAAAGAAATAATGACAACATGAGGCCTTGACTCATACACAACATGTCACCTCCACAAGTATGGCTGGCCTAATAATACATCACAAACATCTAGAGGTGTACCATCACATAATACCTTGTCTGTGAATTGATTGATGTTGTACGAAAGGTGGCACTACTAGCGAACACTGAGATCTCGTCTTTTGTGAAGCCACCTGATACTGTATAGTTGCAGGTGTGGTGTAGTCGATAGGCACAACCATTTCATGACCTCCACTAAAATAAGGTTCTTGTGGCTGCCACTGTCGACAATGAATTACAACGGCGAACCCTTTAGCCACATCTATGAGTGGAATAGATGCTCCCCCTCCTTTGGGTCTTCGGCTTCATTCTTCTGGATCTTGGTAGTGGCAACAGTGGTGTTGGGCTCTGCAGCAATGATCTGCTTCCCTTTGCCATTCCCCTTGTCGGGTTTTGGTTCAAGGTCAGAACATGCATCTGATTCGGAATACTTCAACTCGGCCACCAGCAACTGCCTGGTCTGACACTCACTTGTGTTATGAGAGGGAATCTTATGGAACTCACACCACTTTCCTGTGTCCTTCCTTAGCTTCGGGGTGTTGTTCTTTTCTTGCGGCTTCAACAAGTTGTCTTGGGTCACCCCACCTTAGCTTTGTCCTTTGGGCTTCGGATTTGCAGATCCAAAGTCTCGCTCCTTTTGTTTGAACTTTTGCTTGATTTTGTGAGTGTATTGGTACGCCATGCCAAGCGAGGAGATGTTCAGGAACTCCATCTCTTCCTGGATGTATCTATGTAGGTAGTCGCGGTATTTGTGTACCAAATGCAACTCAGAATCCTTGATACCCAACTATGTAAGAAGGGTATGAAAAATGTTTGTGAAATCTGGCACATCTTGGTCCCTTCCCTGCTATAGTGTAGTCCATTTGATGTATTTGTCCTCATAGCTTTGTACAGGGTAGTACTGCTCTTTGACGACATCCCGGAATGGATCCCAAGTGGGTGCAACTGAAAATAGTGAAACTGTTCTTTCATCCTTCTACTCACAGTATGTTTCCCACCAGTACTTGACATGGGGGGGCTACTTTGAGAAGAGCGAAAACAATATTTTCCTGACTCAAAAATTCATGAACAAAAAAAATACCCATCTAGTAGATTTAACCATTTATCTACGACATCTGCGTTGATTTGACCCTCGAAGATGGGGATGTCAAAATTAACTTGTACATTAAACAGTGTGGCATTTCTAGAGTAGTTGTGTGAAGCCGATGCATCACATCTGGGTAGCCACTGAAGGATCTATGCAAAGATATCCATCATCATGTTCCTTTGCCGTTCTAGGGCTTCTTCAAGCAAGATTTTGATAGGATCTCCTGCCCACTCATATTTCTTCTCATCCACCATGGGAGGCCTTCGGGATTTGCGAGGCTGGTCTTACAAAGGTTCGACCAGTTCAAGCCCTAACTCCTTATATCCCAACCTCATTGGGGACATGTAAAGAAAAATAGAGAAAAGGCAGACCGCTTTGATACCACTGATCAGGATTTAAATAGGAACGAAACAAATTACAGAGATAACCATAAACACAGAGATGCAATAGAAATAATAGTTCATTTCATTAATGTAAAATATTGAAATATGCTTACAAACAGAATTGGAAATAAACCGTCTAGGGCGATGGTAGCTTATCTCTGAGAAGAGATGTGGTGGAGACATGCCTCTAAACTGTGTTACAATGAGGCTCGAAGGCCTATTTCTTTTTGAGAAACAATGGAAAACCGTTCACATCCAAAAACCTAACCCTAGAAGATGAAACGCCAAATTGTGAGCCGTCTTTGGGTAAATTGGTACATCAATTTCCCGGGGTTGTAACTTGCGCACCTGATCTTCGTTTGGTGCCTACAATAGCTCGTTAGAAATATCTATCTGAAAATTATCACTTTGGGAAGACTAACATCAATCCATGCAACCATGTTGGTCCCAGATTTCCCAAAAAATGATGTTTAGGGCCTCAAAACGGCTCTGGAAGTTCACGACCCAAAAAACTGCTAAAAATAGTAAATTGTGCTACAATTACAAAAATTGAAAAATTGAAAGAGACAGTTGTGGGGGTCCAAATGGGATAGGTGGGTGGCCACCAACATCCACCTGGATCATTCCTCCCACCTTAGGAAGCAATGGTCCCCATTGCTTTGAGTTCCTCCATCACCTAAACTTGGTCCCTGCTACGCTATTCTGCAATCTCGAATGTCTCCAGTAATGGTGGGAAGCATGGTCTAGGGTGGTACACATTGAACACTTAGTGCAGGCGAAGGAATGGAGGAATGTTGTGATCTAAAGAAATATTTCCCATATCCTTATTAATGGTGTAAGGACCATGTCGGCGTGGTCGGAGCATCTGATGGGCTCTTGTAAGGCGTTCTTTCTGCAAATGCAACCAGAATTTGTTACCCACTTGAAGCTTGTGTGGTCCCCCTGTGGGTGAGGAGAAGTTGTTCTTATATTTTGTCATGGCCATATACCTTTGTTGTTGGTGCTGTGTGGAGGAAACCTTCATGAGGGTCATGGATGTGGTGATGCTCTTCCCCTTTCTTTGGGAGCACCAGACAGATGAATTTCCTAGTCTATGAGATGAGCTTGTTGCCTTTCTTAGTAGTGATCAAAGAGGTGGTGGTAGGTTGGGCTACCTCTGGTATCTTGTACAATGAATTACACAAAGAAATAATGACAGCACAAGGCCTTAACTCATACACCACATGTTGCCTCCATAAGTATGGTTGGCCTAATAATACATCACAAACATCCAGAGGTGTAACATCACACAATACCTCATCTATGAAGGGCTTGATGCTTTATGGAAGGCAACACTACTGGCGAACTTTGAGATCTTGTCCTTCGTGAAGCCACCTGATACTGTACGAATGCGGGTGTGGTGTAGTCAGTAGGTCCAACAATTGCACGACCTCTACTGAAATAAGGTTCTTTTGGATCCCACTGTCGACAATGAATTGCAGCGGCAAACCCTTCACCCACATCTATGAGTAGAAAAGATGCTACCCCTCCTCAGGGTCTTCGGGTTCATTCTTCTAGATCTTGGTGGTGGTAACAGTGGTGTTGGGCTCCACATCAGTGATCTACTTCCCTGTGCCATTCCCCTTGTCAGGTTCTGGCTCAGGGTCTGAACATGCATCTGGTTAGAAGCCTTCAACTCGGCCACCAGCGACTGCCTGGTCCAACAATCACTTGTGTTGTGAGTGGGACTATTATGGAACTCACACCACTTTCCTGTGTCCTTCCTAGGCTTTAGGGTGTTCTTCTTTTCTTGCGGTTTTGATGAGTTGTCTTGGGTCACCCTGCCTTGGCTTTGTCCTTTGGGCTTCGGATTTGCAGATCCAAAGTCTCGCTTCTTCTGTTTGAACTTTTGCTCGATTTTGACAGCATATTGGTATGTCATGCCGAGCGAGGATATGTTCAGGAACTCCATCTCTTCCTATATGTATTTGTGTAGGTAGCCAGAGTATTTGAGTACCAAATGCAACTCAGAGTGCTTGATACCCAATAATGTGTGAAGAGTATGAAAAATGTTTGTGAACTCCGGCACATCTCGGTTGCTTCCCTGGTGTTGTGTGGTCCATTTGATGTATTTGTCCCCATAGCTTTTCACAGGGTAGTATTGCTCATTGATGGCATCCCAGAATGAATCCCAAGTGGGTGTGGCTAAAAATAGTGAACTCTTTCTTTCATCCTTCTGCTTGCAGTACGTTTCCCACTAGTCCTTGATGTGGGGGGTTGTTTTGAGAAGAGCGAAAACAATCTTTTCTCGAATCAAAAATTCATGAACAAAAAAATACCCATCTAGAAAATTTAACCTTTTATCTACAACATCTGCATCTATTTGACCCTTGAAGATGGGGATTTCAAAATTAACTTGTACCTTAAATGGTGTGGTGTTTCTAAAGTAGCTGTTGGAAGCCGATGCATCACCTTTAGGTAGCCGCTGAAGGATATGCGCAAAACTATGCATCATTACGTTCCATTTCCCCTCAAGGGCTTCTTCGAGCAAGATTTTGATGGGATATCCTGCCCCCTCATCTTTCTTCTCATCCGCCATGGGAAGCCATTGGGATTTGCAAGGTTGGTCATGCAAAAGTTTGACTAGTTCAAACCCTAACTCCTTATATCCCGACCTCATCGGGGACATGCAAGGAAAAACAGAGAAAAAGCAAACAGCTATGATGCCACTGATCCAGATTTAAACAAAAACACAACAAATTACAAAGACAACCATAAACACGGAGATGTAGTAGAAATAATACGTCATTTCATTAATGTAAAATACTGAAATATGCTTACAACTAGAATTGAAAATAAACCAGCTAGGGCGATAGTAGCTTATCTCTGAGAAGAGATGTGGCGGCTACATGCCTCTAAACTATGTTACAATGAGGCTCGAAGGCCTATTTATTCTTGAGAAAAAATTGAAAGCCCTTCACATCCCGAAACCTAACCCTAGAAGAAGAAACACCAAATTGTGGGCCTCGTTTAGGTAAATTGGTACATCAATTTCTCAGGGTCGTAACTTTGGCACCCGATCTATGTTTGATGCGTACAATAGCTCGTTAGATAGATATATACAAGAACTATTACTTTGGGAAGAGAAAAATAGTTCCATTTATCCATGTTGCTCCCAGATTTTCCAAGAAACGCCATTTAGGGCCTCAAAATAGCGCTGGAAGTTTAGGTCCCGAAAAACTGCTAAAAATAGTAAATTGTGCTACAATTATGGAAACTGAAAAACATAAAGAGACAGTTGTGGGGGTCCAAATGGGATAGGTGCATGGCCACCAACATCCACCTAAGTGGTGAGGAAGCAATGGTCCGCATTGGATTAAGTTCCTCCATCTGCTGATCTTGGTCCTTGGTGAGTTGTTCTACAATCTCAGATGTGTCCAGTAATGGTGGGAAGCTTGGTAAAGGGCAGTACACATTAAACACTTGGTGCAGGTGAAGGAATGGAGGAATGTTGTGCTCCAAAGAATTATTTCCCACAACCTTAGCAATGGTGTAAGGATGATGTCGGTGTGGTCGGAGCTTCTGATGGGCTCTTGTAAGGCATTCTTTCTGCAAATGCAACCAAACTTTGTTGCCCACCTGAAGGTTGTGATGTGCCCCTGTGGGTGAGGAGAAGTTGTTCCTATATTTTGTCATGAAAATATCCATTTACTACTACTGCTACGTGGAGGAACCCTTCATGAGGATCATGGATGTGGTGATGATCTTCCGCTTTATTTGGGAGCAAACCAGACAGATGAATTTCCTAGTCTGGGAGATAAGCTTGCTACATTTCCTAGTAGTGATCAAAGAGGTGGTGGTAGGTGGAGCTACCTCTGGTATCCTGTATAGTGAAATAGACAAAGAAATAATCACAGCACGAGGTCTTGACTCATACACAACATGTCGCCTCCACAAGTATGGCTGGCCTAATTATACATCGCAAATGTCTAGAGGTGTAACATCACACAATACCTTGCCTATGAAGGGCTTGATGTTGTAGGGAAGGTAGCACTGTTGGCAAACTTTGAGATCTCAGCCTTCATCAAGCCACCTGGTACTATACGATTGCAATTGTGGTGTAGTCCGTAGGCCCAACCATTTCATGACCTTTGCTGAAATAAGGTTCTTTTGGATGCCACTATCGATAATGAATTGCAGCGGCGAACCCTTCCCCCATATCTGTGAGTGGAAAAGAAGCTCCCCCTCCTCTGGGTCTTTGGGTGCATACTTATGGATCTTGGTAGTGGCAACAGTGGTGTTGGGCTCTGCATCAATGATATTCTCCCCTTTTCCATTCCCCTTGTTGGGTTCTGGCTCAGGGTTGGAACATGCATCTGATTCAGAAGCCTTCAACTCGACCACCAGTGACTGCTTGGTCCAACACTCACTTGTGTTATGAGTGGGACTCTTATGGAACTCACACCACTTTCTTGTGTCCTTCTTGGGCTTCAGGATGTTGTTATTTTCTTCCAGCTTTGATGAGTTGTCTTGGGTCACCCTGCCTTAGCTTTGTCCTTTGGGCTTCAGATTTGTAGATCCAAAGTCTCGCTTCCTCTGTTTGAACTGTTGCTCAATCTTGACAATGTATTGGTACGGCCTGCCGAGCGTGAAGATGTTCAAGAACTGCATCTCTTCCTGGATGTATCTGTGTAAGCAGCTGTGGTATTTCAGTGCCAAATGCAACTCATAGTCCTTGATACCCAAATGTGTGTGAAGGGTATGAAAAATGTTTGTGAACTTCGGCACATTTTGGTCCCTTCCCTGCCGCAATGTGGTCCATTTGATGCATTTGCCCTCATAGCTTTTGACAGGGTAGTACTACTCCTTGACGACATCCCGGAATGAATCCCAAGTGGGTGTGGCTAAAAATAGTTAACCCGTGCTTTCATCCTTCTCCTCGCAGTAGGTTCCCACCAGTCCTTAATGTGGGGAGCTACTTTGAGAAGAGTGAAAACTATCTTTTTCTGACTCGAAAATTCATGAATAGAAAAATACCCATCTAGCAGATTTAACCATTTATCTACGACATCTGTGTCTATTTGACCCTCAAACATGGGGATTTCAAAATTAACTTGTACCTTAAACGGCGTAGCATTTCCAGAGTAGCTATTGAAAGCCGACACTTCGCCTCTAGATAGCCGCTGAAGGATGTGCGCAAAGCTATCCATCATTTCGTTTCTTTATCACTCGAGGGCTTCTTTGAGCAATATTTTGATAGGATCTCCTACGCCCTCATATTTCTTCTCATCCACCATGCAAGGCCATTGGGATTTGAAAGGCTGGTCTTGCAAAGGTTCGACCAGTTCAAGCCCTAACTCCTTATATCCCGACCTCGTAAGGGACATGCAAAGAAAAACCAAGAAAAAGCAGACCGCTCTGATACCACTAATCTAGATTTAAATAGAAACCCAAAAAATTATAGAGGTAACCATAAACACAGAGATGCAGCAGAAATAATACTTCATTTGATTAATGTAAAATACTGAAATATGCTTACAAACAGAATTGGAAATAAACAAGCTAGGGCGATGGTAACTTATCTCTGAGAAGAGATGTGGTGGCTACATGCCTCTGAACTGCATTACAATTAGGCTCGAAGGCCTATTTTTTGTTGTGAAAAAATGGAAAACCCTTCACATGCCAAAACCTAACCTTAGAAGATGAAACGCCAAATTGTGTGCCCTGTTTGGGTAAATTGGTACAACAATTTCCCTGGGTCTTAACTTTGGCACCCAATGTCCTTTTGACACGTACAATATCTCGTTAGAAAGATCTATCCGAGAAATATCACTTTGAAAGGAGCAACATCAGTCCATGGACCCATGTTGCTCCTAGATCTCCCAAAAAACGTCGTTTAGGGCCTCAAAACGACTCCTAAAGTTCAAGACCTGAAAAACTACTAAAAATAGTAAATTGTGCTACAATTATGGAAACTGAAAAACTGAAAGAGGCAGTCATGGGGGTCCAGATGGGATAGGTGGGTGGCTACCAACATCCACCTAGATCATTCCTCCCCCCAAGAAGCAATGCTCCCCATTATGTTGAGGTTTTCCATCTGCTGAACTTGGTCCCTAGTGAGCTGTTCTGCAATCTCGGATGTCTCCAGTAATGGTGGGAACCATGGTCGAGGGCGGTACACATTGAACACTTGGTGTAGGCTTAGGAATGGAGGAATGCTATGCTCCAAAGAATTATTTCCCACAACCTTAATAATGGTGTAAGGACCATGTCAACATGGTCGGAGCTTCTAATGGGCTCTTGTAAGGCATTCTTTCTGCAAATGCAACTAGACTTTGTTGCCCACCTGAAGCTTGTGTGGTACCCCTATGGGTGAGGAGAAGTTGTTCCTGTATTTTGTCATAACCATATTGCTTTCCTTCTGCTGCTGTGTGGAGGAGCCCTTCGCGAGGGTCATGGATGTGGTGATGATCTTCCCCTTTCTTTGGGAGTGAACCAGACAGATGAATTTCCTAGTCTGGGGGATGAGCTTGCTACCTCTCTTAGTAGTGATCAAAGAGGTGGTGGTAGGTGGGGCTACCTCCTGTATCTTGTATAATGAATTACACAAAGAAATAATGACAACATGAGGCCTTGACTCATACATAGCTGTCGCCTCCACAAGTATGGTTGGCTTAATAATACATCACAAACATCCAGAGGTGTAACATCATAAAATACCTCATCTGTGAAGGGCTTGATGCTGTAGGGAAGGTGGCACTGCTAGCGAACTTTGAGATCTCGTCCTTCGTGAATCCATCTGATACTTTATGGTTGTGGGTGTGGTGTAGTAAGTAGGCCCAACTGTTTCATGACCTTTGCTAAAATAAGGTTCTTTTGGCTACCACTGTCGACAATGAATTGCAGCGTGAACCCTTCACCAAACTCTGTGAGTGGAAAAGTCGCTCACCCTCCTCTGGGTCTTCGGGTTCATTCTTCTAGATCTCGGTGGTGGCAACAATGGCGTCGAGCTCCGTATCAATGATCCGCTTCCCTTTGCCATTCCCCTTGTTGGGTTCTGGCTCAGGGTCGGAACATGCATCTAATTCCGAAGCCTTCAACTCAACCACCATTGACTGCCTGGTCCAACACTCACTTGTGTTATGAGTGGGACTCTTATGGAACTCACAACACTTTCCTGTGTCCTTCTTGGGCTTCGGGGTGTTGTTATTTTCTTGCGGTTTTGACGAGTTGCCTTGGGTCACCTTACCTTGGATTTGTCCTTTGGGCTTCGGATTTGTAGATGCAAAGTCTCACTTCTTCTGTTTGAACTTTTGCTCAATTTTGACAGTGTATCGGTACGCTGTGGTAAGCGAGGAGATGTTTAGGAACTCCATATCTTCTTGGATGTATCTATGTAGGCAACCACGATATTTGAGTACCAAATGCAACTCAGAGTCCTTGATACCCAACTATGTGCAAAGGGTATGAAAATTGTTTGTGAACTCTGGCACATCGTGGTCCCTTCCATGCCGCAGTGTGGTCCATTTGATGTATTTATCCTCATAGCTTTTGATAGGGTAGTACTGCTCCTTGATGGCATCCTGAAATGAATCCCAGGAGGGTGCGGTTGAAAACAGTGAACCCGTGCTTTCGTCCTTCTAGTCGCAGTAGGTTTCCCACCAGTCCTTCACGTGGGAGACTGCTTTGAGAAGAGCGAAAAAAATTTCTTCCCGACTCGAAAATTCATGAACAAACAAATACCCATCTAGCATATTTAACCCTTTATCTACAACATCTATGCCTATTTGACCCTCGAAGATGGGGATTCAAAATTAACTTGTACCTTAAATGGTGTGGCATTTCTAGAGTAGTTGTTGGAAGCCGATGTGTCACCTTTGGGTAGCCACTAAAGGATTTGCACAAAGTTATCCATCATAGCATTCCTTTGCCACTCGAGGGCTTCTTCGAGCAAGATTTAGATATGATCTCCTACCACCTCATCTTTCTTCTCATCCGCCATGGGAGGACATCGGGATTTGCGAGGCTAGTCTTGGAAAGGCTCAACCAGTTCAAACCCTAACTCCTTATATCCCGACCTCGTTGGGCACATGCAAAGAAAATCAGAGAAAAAGCAGACTGCTCTGATACCACTAATCCGGATTTAAATAGGAACACAACAAATTGTAGAGATAACCATAAACACAGAGATGCAATAGAAATAATACTTCGTTTGATTAATGTAGAATACTAAAATATGCTTACAAATAGAATTAGAAATAAACCAGCTAGGGTGATGGTAGCTTATCTCTGAGAAGAGATGCGGTAGCTACATGCCTCTAAACTATGTAACAATGAGGCTCAAAGGCCTATTTATTGTTGAGAAACAATGGAAAGCCCTTCACATCCCAAAATCTAACCCTAGAAGATGAAATGCCAAACTGTGGGCCCCGTTTGGGTAAATTGGTACATCAATTTCCCAGGGTTGTAACTTTGGCACCCAATCTCCATTTGATGTGTACAATAGCTTGTTATAAAGATCTATCTGAGAACTATCAATTTGGGAAGAGAAACATTAGTTCATGGACACATGTTGCTCCCATATTTCCCAAAAAACATCGTTTAGGGCCCCAAAATGGCTCCGAAAGTTTAGGACCCAAAACACTGCTAAAAATGTAAATTGTGCTACAATTATGGAAACTTAAAAACTGAAATATATAGTCGTGGGGGTCCAAATGGCATAGGTTAGTCGCCACCAACATCCACCTGGATCATTACTCCCCGCTTATGAAGCAATGGTGCCCATTGTGTTGAGTTCCTCCATCTGTTGAACTTGGTCCCCGGTGAGCTGTTCTGCAATCTCGGATGTGTCCAGTAATGGTGGGAAGCATGGTCGAGGGTGGTACACATTGAACACTTGGTGCAGGGGAAGGAATGGAGGAATGTTGTGCTCCAAAGCATTATATCCCACAACGTTAGTAATGGTGTAGGGACCATGTCAACATGGTCGGAGCTTTTGATGGCCTCTTGTAAGGCGCTCCTTTTGCAAATGCAACTAGACTTTGTTGCCCACCTGAAGCTTATGTGGTACCCATGTGGGTCAGGAGAAGTTGTTCTTGTATTTTTTCATGACCATATCCCTTTACTATTGCTGCTATGTGGAGGAACCCTTCGCGAGGGTCATGGATGTGGTGACGATCTTCCCCTTTCTTTGGGAGTGAACCAGACAGATGAATTTCCTAGTTTGGGAGATGATCTTGCTACCTTTCTTAGTAGAGATCAAAGAGGTGGTAGTAGGTGGGGCTACCTCCAGTATCCTGTATAATGAATGACACAAAGAAATAATGATAGCATGATGCCTTGACTCATACATGACATGTCACCTCCACAAGTATGGCTAGCCTAATAATACATCACAAACATCCAGAGGCGCAACATCACACAATACCTCATCTATGAAGGGCTTGATGTTGTAGGGAAGGCAGTACTACTGGCAAACTTTGAGATCTCGTCCTTCGTGAAGCCACCCGATACTATATAGATGTGGTTGTGGTGTAGTTGGTAGGCCCAACCGTTTCACGATCTCTATTGAAATAAGGTTCTTTTGGCTGCCACTATCGACAATGAATTGCAGCGCGAACCCTTCACCCACATCTGTGAGTGGAAAAGACACTCCCCCTCCTCTGGATATTTGGGTTCATTCTTCTGGATCTTGGTAGTGGCAATAGTGACGCTGGTCTCCACATCAATGGTTTGGTTCCCTTTGCCATTCCCCTTGTCAGGTTTTGGCTCAGGGTCAAAACATGCATCTGATTCGAAAGCCTTCAACTCGACCACTAGTGACTACCTGGTCCAACACTCACTTGTGTTATGAGTGGGACTCTTATGGAACTCACACCACTGTCCTTTTTCCTTCTTGGGCTTCAGGGTGTTATTCTTTTCTTGTGGCTTCAACGAGTTGTCTTGGGTCACCTTGCCTTGGCTTTGTCCTTTGGGCTTCAGATTTGCAGATCCGAAGTCTCGCTCCTTTTGTTTGAACTTTTGCTCGATTTTGATAACGTATCAATACGTTGTGCCGAGCAAGGAGATGTTCAGGAACTCCATCTCATCTTGGATGTATCTGTGTAGACAGCCGCGGTATTTGAGTACCAAATGCAACTCAGAGTCCTTGATACCCAACTGTGTGCAAAGGGTATGCAAATTGTTTGTGAACTCTTGCACATCTTGGTCGCTTTCCTGCTGCAGTGTCATCCATTTGTTGTATTTGTCCTCATAGCTTTTGACAGGGTAGTACTTCTCCTTGGTGACATCTCGAAATGAATCGCAAGTGGGTGCAGCTAAAAATAGTGAACCGAGCTTTCATCCTTTTGGTAGCAGTACGTTTCCCACCAGTCCTTCACGTGGGGCGCTACTTGGAGAAGAGTGAAAACAATCTTTTCCCAACTCAAAAATTCATGAAAAGAAAAATACCCATCTAGAATATTTAACCATTTATCTACAACATCTGTGTCTATTTAACCCTTGAAGATGGGGATTTCAAAATTAACTTGTACATTAAATCGTGTGGCGTTTCTAGAGTAGCTGTTGGAAGTCGATGCGTCACCTCTAGGTAGCCATTGAAGGATCTGCGCAAAGCTATCCACCATCACATTCCTTTGCTACTTGAGGGCTTCTTCTAGCAAGATTTTGATAGGATCTCCTGCCCCCTCATCTTTCTTCTCATCTTCCATGGGAGGCCATTAGGATTTACGAGGCTGGTCCTACAAAGGTTCAACCAGTTCAAGCCCTAACTCCTTATATCCCGACCTCATTAGGGAGATGAAAAGAAAAATAGAGAAAAAGCAAACCGCTCTGATACCACTGATCCAGTTTTAAACATGAATGAAACAAATTACAGAGATAACCATAAACACATAGATGCAATAGAAATAATACTTCATTTTATTAATGTCAAATACTAAAATATGCTTACAAACAAAATTAGAAATAAACCAGCTAGGGCGATGGTAGCTTATCTCTGAGAAGAGATGTGGCAACTACATGCCTCTGAACTATGTTACAGTGAGGTTTGAAGGCCTATTTATTGTTGAGAAACAATGGAAAGCCCTGCACATCCCAAAACCTAACCCGAGAAGATGAAACGCCAAATTGTGGGCCCCGTTTGGGTAAATTGGTAAATCAATTTACCGGGGTCGTAACTTTGGCACCCGATCTCCATTTGATTTGTACAATAGCTTGTTAGAAAGATCTATGTGAGGAATATCATTTTGGGAAGAGAAACATCAGTCCATGGCCCCATGCTACTCCCAGATTTCCCAAAAAACGTAGTTTAGGGCCTCAAAATGGCTTCGGAAGTTTAGGACCCGAAAAACTGCTAAAAATAGTCAATTGTGCTACAATTACAGAAACTGAAAAACTAAAAGAGACAATCATGGGGGTCCAAATGGTATAGGTGGGTGGCCACCAACATCCACCTGGATCATTCCTCCCCCCTTAAGAATCAATGGGCCCCATTGTGTTGAGTTCCTCCATCTACTAAACTTGGTCCCTGGTGAGCTGTTCTGCAATTTCGGATGTGTCCAGTAATGGTGGGAAGCATGGTCGAGGGTGGTACACATTGAACACTTGGTGCAGGTGAAGGAATGGAGGAATGTTGTGCTCCAAAGAATTATTTTCCATAGCCTCAGTAATGGTGTAGGGACCATGTCGATGTGGTCAGAGCTTTTGATGGGCTCTTGTAAGGCGTTCTTTCTGCAAATGCAACCAGACTTTGTCGCCCACCTGAAGCTTGTGTGGTACCCTTGTGGCTGAGGAGAAGTTGTTCCTGTATTTTGTCGTGAACATATCCCTTTGCTACTGCTACTATGTGGAGAAACCCTATGCGAGGGTCATGGATGTGGTGACGATCTTCCCCTAATTTCTTTGGTAGCGAACCAGACAAATGAATTTCCTAGTTTGGGAGATGAACCTGTCGCCTTTCTTAGTAGTGATCAAATAGGTGGTGGTCGGTGGGGCTACCTCCTGTATCATGTATAATGAAATACACAAAGAAATAATGACAACATGAGGCCTTAACTTATACATAGCATGTCGCCTCCACAAGTATGGCTGGCCTAATAATACATCATAAACATCCAGACATGTAACATCACACAATACCTCGTCTATGAAGGCCTTGATGTTGTAGGGAAGGTGGCACTACTGGTGAACTTTGAGATCTCGTCTTTCATGAAGCCACCCGATACTATACGGTTGTGGGTGTGGTGTAGTCGATAGGCCCAACAGTTTCACAATCTCTGCTGAAATAAGGTTGTTTTGGCTGTCACTATTGACAATGAATTGTAGCGGCGAACCATTCACATCTGTGAGTGGAAAATATGCTTGCCTTCCTCTGGGTCTTCTGGTTCATTCATCTGGATCTTGGCGGTGGAAACAGAGGCATTGGGCTCCGCATCAATGATCTACTTCCCTTTTCCATTCCCCTTGTCGGGTTTTGGCTTAGGGTCAAAACATGTATCTAATTTGGAAGCCTTCAACTCGGCCAACAGCGACTGCCTGGTCTGACACTCACTTATGTTATGAGTGGGACACTTACGAAACTCACACCACTTTCCTGTGTCCTTCTTCAGCTTTGTGGTGTTTTTATTTTCTTGCGACTTCAACGAGTTGTCTTGGGTCACCCCACCTTGGCTTTGTCCTTTGGGCTTCTGATTTGCAAATCCAAAATCTCACTTCTTCTGTTTGAACTTTTGCTTGATTTTGACAGTGTATCGGTACGTCGTGCCTAGCGAGGAGACGTTAAGGAACTCCATCTATTCCTGGACATATCTATGTAGGCAGCCGCAGTATTTGAGTACCAAATGCAACTCAGAGTCCTTGATAGCCAACTGTGTGCTAAGGGTATAAAAAATGTTTGTGAACTCTGGCACATCTTGGTCCCTTGCTTGCCGCAGTGTGGTCCATTTGATGTATTTGTCCTCATAGCTTTTGACAGGGTAGTACTGCTCCTTGAGAGCATCCCGAAATGAATCCCAAGTGGGTGTGGCTGAAAATAGTGAACCCATGCTTTCATCCTTCTGCTCGCAGTAGGTTTCCCACTAGTCCTTGACGTGGGGGGATGCTTTGAGAAGAGCGAAAACAATCTTTTCCCGACTCAAAAATTCATGAACAGAAAAATACCCATCTAGCATATTTAACCTTTTATCTAGTACGTCTGCGTCTATTTGACCCTTGAATATGGGGATTTCAAAATTAATTTGTATCTTAAAAGGTGTGGTGTTTCTAAAGTAGTTGTTGGAAGCCGATGCATTGCCTCTGGGTAGCTGCTGAAGGATTTACGCAAAGCTATCCATCATCGCATTCCTTTGCCGCTCGAGGGATTCTTCGAGCAAGATTTTGATGGATCTATTGTCCCCTCATATTTCTTCTCATTTTCCATGGGAGGCTATCAGGATTTGCAAGGCTGGTCTTGCAAGGTTTTGACCAGTTCAAGCCCTAACTCCTTATATCCCGATCTCGTTGGGGACATGCAAAGAAAAACAGAGAAAAGGCAGACTGCTCTGATACCACTGATCCAGATTTAAATAGGAATGTAACAAATTATAGAGATAACCATAAACACATAGATGCAGTAGAAATAATACTTCATTTCATTAATGTAAAATACTAAAGTATGCTTACAAACAAAATTGGAAATAAACTAGCTAGGGCGATGGTAGTTTATCTCTAAGAAGAGATGTGGTAGCTACATGCCTCTGAACTATGTTACAATGAGGGTCAAAGGCCTATTTATTGTTGAGAAACAATGGAAAACCCTTCACATCCCAAAACCTAACCCTAGAAGATGAAATGCCAAATTGTGGGCCCCATTTGGGTAAATTGGTACATCAATTTTTCGGGTTCATAATTTAGCACCCAATCTTCGTTTGACAGGTACAATAGCTCGTTAGAAATATATATCTGAGAACTATCACTTTGGGAAGAGTAACATCGTTCCATGGATCGATGTTGCTCCCATATTTCCCAAAAAAATGTCATTTAGGGCCTCAAAACAACTCCGGAAGTTTAGGACCCAAAAAACTGCTAAAAATAGTCAATTGTGCTACAATTACGAAAACTGAAAAAATGAAAGAGACAGTCATGGGGGTCCAAATGGGATAGGTGGGCGGCCACCAAAATCCACTTGGATCAAAATTTTAGAACCTTCCTTGGTCTTATACATTGTTGTGACAAACACTAAAGCTTATTCCAGGAACTTTCTCAAAGTATTTTTATCCCTTTGCACGCTGGGTAAACAATTGTCTTTTGGCATGATTGACTATCACACAATGTGTAGAATCATGTTCTGATCATTTCAAGAGTCTAACTTTGTTTGTATGAGTTTTTATTACTATGTAAACATCTATCGCACCCATTCGGAAAGTTTTGAGCACTATCGTACAAGTGTCATCACAATTGTCCCAAATTCTATCTTAACTGTTTCACTTGTCATAACTAGTTGTAAAGTTGTCACAAAGAGGGAAATGCATTGTTCATGGGTCATGGCTGATATTTTTCATTGTGTCATATATTTCTTTAAGTGCGAGATCACAGTCGAAGTCTTATCACTATTCACATCAATCTAACCAGTCTTACACTTAGCCATTTCTAAGAAGGCTTCCCGACTATGCAACTTGGCTTCACCCAGCCTCCCTGAACTGTGCACTACACAGTTTCACTCCTCTAGTTGTGACCCTACCCCTTGGCACTGTGCAATTCACAGTTGATGCCTCCTAGGACTACCACACTGTGTAGTTTTTGTGCCCAAGCTCCAACCTTGACCTCCACAATTGTGTAATCATTCCTCCTAGCCTCTCCTTCACTGCACACTATGAAATAACAAGCCTTAAGCTCATCCTCTAAGCCTCTGAACTGCACAATTGTGTAGTATCTCAACCTCTCTTGTGTCCTGAAACTGTGCAGTATGTCCTCATAGTGCCCATCCCCTCCGTCTGTCCCATTGGTTATCAAAATTGCGCAATTGTTTCCCTCAGTCCTGCCTAGACTACACACTTCGTAGTCTTAGGGCTCAAGCCTCACCCCTGGATACTTAAAATACATAGCTATGTATTCAATAATCCATCTCTCCTGACCTGTCACCTACTTCTAGCTCAGTTAATGGATCAAAATGGACTATCTTAGACTAAGGGGTTTCAGACTGATGCCATCTCGTCATGAGTGAATTTCATATGCAAGTACTCTATCATACCATGGAAAGATGATGAAGGATATGAAGGAGGGAAGCATGTTGAAAAACACACTTGTAGTTGAACACACAAGACAATGAATCAAGAAAAACAAAAGGGACATCAATTTGTGTTTGCAACTCAAGACTTGAGATCATTGAAGATTCGTTATCACCAATTCATACGAATGTGAAAATAAGAGATTTCTCAAGAAGACACTTAGCAATCAATAGTGGCAGTGGCTTTACATTTCTACATCATCAAGCAGTCCATGTCAGTAGTGTCATGTCATGTCATGTCATGAGTGGTCACATGCCACACCCTGTGTCCTATGAGGTAACTTATGTTTCATAAATGTATTGTAAAGTGAAAGTCCAAAGGACATGTTTGGAATATGAAGAGTCATGTAAAGTTGAAAAGTCATAGGAAGTAAAACAACCATGAGGGTAGCTAAAGAGTCACAAGGAAGCGGAATCATCACCCCTTGGTTATATATGCTCCCTCACTATATGAGAAAAGGAATTTTCACCTTTTCTCCCCCTGCAAAGCATTAGAGAGATAAGATAGTTCTTTTGGGGAGAAAGGAGTTTCTCCAATGCTCCACTACTAGAGCTAGTGATGTTCATTGTAAACATGTGTCTTCGAATATTTACTTAATAACAAAAGAATTCAATGCCAACAAATTCTTCATGCATGTATTATGAATGTTTGTAAGACTATTTTGCGGATGTTTGTACTTCATGTTTTCTTTCACATGTGCTAAGATAGTTGAACTATTTCGGTTGTTTTTGTACTTACCTTATTTAGAATGTCTTGTAATGGTTGTTGTTGTTCTCCCATCCTTGTGGACTATTCCCCAGGATATTAGACATGCCTTCTCATTTGTTGGTCATAAAAACTAGCACATCGTGTGTCGACTATTCCGCTGGATGTAAGACACATCCTTCTGGTTCATAAGTGTCTCTTCCTGGGTGGTACTACTACCTCTCTCTTAGAGTCTCACATTCCTCTCCTCTCCATACTAGAAGAACTTTGACACATTTACAATTGAGCACTCACCAGGCACATATTATTTCTTTTCAAAGGAACCATTACATCCCTCTCTTTTTTTAACAGTTAGAGCCAAGGAGAATCTTTAAGGATTTAGAAACTAGGCCTTTATATCAGCTGGGACTCCTACACCAACCACTGTGAGGAATAATTACGACTTCGTATTAGGGAGATCCCCTAAATGTTGGCGTTCTGACACCATCAATAGGGTGCAAGGATCACACCAAATGGAGTTTTTATGCAAACATTATATGTCTTATAAGTTGACCTACTGTGTTTATCACCATAGTATGAGTGGATGCATGTTATCAATAGTTACACATGCACATGGTGATAGAAACATGGAAAATTTCAAGATGACTCTAGAATGTCCAAAATCATAACTCTATTTGACAATTGGGAGAGTCAACCACCACCTTTAGTTGGTTATTCATCCTAGTTAAATATTGGGTTTCCATTGTATGATATTGTATTTTTCTTAGTAGATCAAAAAAGCAAATCAAAGTGGGAATTTAAAGCTAAAAATAGAGGGGGGCAATATACTATAGAAAACTTGATAGGTTATAGATCATAGGTAACTCCATAGAAATTACCCCTGTCTTCGCACTTTACTATTTTACATACCAGTGAAAATGGAGTAGATCATCCTCACATTTTGTCGAGGTCTTCTCTCAAGAGGGTTTCTCGTATAGAAAAATAGTGTATATTGTGGATAGTGTGTGCATTTATTCATGTTCTACATTTGTAAAATTTCATCTAATTTATTTAAGAATAAAAATTGAGTAAAAAAACTTAGAGTTAAAGGGAATTAACATTCAGATTAAATATTTTAGTAATTTGATTAGATCTATTGTGATGAAATATTCCAGTGGAATATTCATGATAGTTTATAGATCACTGATGCCCTTATTTGAAACCATCTTTCCCCACTTTATGGTAGGACAATCACATTCACCATTTTTACCTCATTTAAAATTATTCTTATCTGCCAAAACACAATGACTTTCTTGCTATACATCATCACAAATTCCATTACTATTGTCATGTCTCTTTTCCTCGACTTCTCAAAATATGCCACCCACCCAATATACTAAAAAATTGTATCCACTTTTGGGGTTTGGTTGATGATTTACATGTTATTAGGTTCACTTCTAACGGGTGGTCCTCCCATAGTAAAAGGACTAAATTATGACCATAAGGGCCAAAGGGATAAAGTTCAACTACTGATACAAAAATTATAATTGAAAGTTTAAGTTGTTAGAGTATTTTAATGAGGGACTTTACTCAACATACCAACTAATGTGTAATAATATTTACATGAGAGTAGGCATCTTATATGGTAGTTACTACAATATTATCATCATTGTTATGGTAACAAGGGATGTCATAAAAAACCATCATTATTGATATTAGTGGCCTTAGATATGATGGGAATATTTAAAGCACCCATTTTTAATTATTAGTTTGTCATGGTTTTCATTGGTCATGAATTTTGTGTTTGCTATAGATTTGAGTAATATTCTACTAGAATAGGCATATATCCTACCAAATATGGCAGTATAATCATCCTACATGTGGCAATATATTCCCCACTTGGAGGTATTGTCTTCCCTCAGACCTAATGAGACAATTGGTTTAAGTATCTTTGGTAGAGTACTAATAGTCTACTTTTATTACTTTTTAAAACATAGCTAATAAGAAGAGAAAACATCCTAATTCCTTTTACCTTCAAATATCGATATATTGGTAAAGTTAATGTTACTTAATTGATACATGTATCAAGTTGGATATTTGTGAAGAAATTTTGTAGGACCTATAGTGAGTGGCTGAGTTCAATTAGGAAGTCAACTAGTTAGAGAATTCCAAAATCTATAAAAATAGAAATATGCATCCAAGTAATAGGAGCATTTATGGATTGGAAATAGAGAATTTCCACAACGTACAAATGAATCTATAGTTGAATAGGGGATTAAAGGATGATAGAAAAAGATGTTCAATGTATAAGTAATTTTTGTGGGAAGATCAAATAACATGTCTGTCAGAATATATGATAGCACGTGTTAAACATACATGGTGAGCGAGAACAAATAAGAAAGATAAAGCTTGCATTACATTTTATTAACAATAGATATACATTTATAGTACAATATGGTGACCGTTGGGATTCACATCCCAAGGTCCCTTGGACTGCTTTGTCTCTTTAGCTTCCACACTAACCCATTTAGGATTAGGTGTCCAACAATAATAAAGAGAAGTTGATTCCTATTTCTATGTATCTGATTGTGTATTGCCTTATTTACATTTATACTGTTTTATTTATGACACACACTGATATGATTGTTGAATATGATGTAATAATCATTAGTCTTACACCAATAAGTTAAGTAATCGGGTAATAACAGATCAAATAGCAAGGGACTTGGATATTATAAGGGTTGCGCCCCGAGTAGGGCTGCGTGAAAACAACATTGCACGTTGCGAAGGGATAGCAGGTGCGTGTAGAAACGTGCGAGAAGGGTCAAACCACAGAACTCCAGAAGCTCATCAGACAACCCCAGGGTGTAGAAACCCGGTTCTAGCACCCTCCCATACTACTTTGGGTGATACCTTAGTTCACACTCTGTGGACTGTTGCCGAAAGGGCCAGTAGTACCAAAATTTGCTTGGCTAAATCACCTCTGAACCTGGGTCAGGCCCATACAAGCCAACACTTCATGTGTTGTGGGGTTCATGATGAAACCCCAACCTTCATGTATTAGACAGAAGTGAAATATATACTATTGTAATTTATATTTAAAATTCATCCCGATAGTTGAAAGTTCATAGAAAATATATCTAAGGAAAAGCCTCAAGGTTGAGGTGAAATTATGAATTTACATTGAGCATATTTTTCTTGTAATTCCACATACATGTTTAACAACTATTTCCATAATTGCAAAATCGTATAGGTAAAACAAGAATACTCTTCCTCCTAATTTTTGTGGAAGTGAAAAGGAACTAATTATGTTGATATACATAAAAAAAATTAGACATTCATTTCATTCTTTATTAAAAATATTCATACCTTGAAGGCTTTTTGAAAATTCTGCCATAACAACTAGACAAGAGGGTGTACAAGTTGTTATGTTTCAGCCTCTACAAAGAAGCCATGTAAGCTATGATTACCGGGATTCTCTTAATGGATTATTCTCTATACCCAATTCTTATTGCATATAAGAAACACTTTAAATGTTTGTTTGCATGCATAATAAGAAATTTCATTTACATATTGACTTGTGTTATTCCATAGTATATATTTCATTCTACAAATTCATTTACGTAGTTCTATTTCATTTCCTTATTATCATCTACTACTTCATATTCTTCAATGATCTTTTCTCATTTACATGTACTTTTACATGTCAGTTTATCCTCCACAACTTGAGGAGGGTTGCTCAAAATTAGCCAAATGATGGCAGGATCAAACACTACCTTAAATGGTTTATGTATAATGTGTAGCCATGCAATGGAGTAACGTATTAAATAATATAATGCACTGAGTCAAAATAGTCTATTATGTAATTAAATAATCATTGACGCTTAAACATTGTATATTTAGAACTAACTCTATATGCCATCCATGCAAGGCCATGAACACTAATTGAAAATCATGCAACTATCTAGGAGGTTGTAATGGCTTGTGCCCTTCTATTCTTTTTTACTTTGTCTCTCTCTTTCTCTTCCACTTTTCCTATTAACAACAAAAAATGTCATATGAAGGATAGTTATCCCATATGTTTATTCCAAGTACAAAAAGTTAGGAAATGATTTCTTAAAATAATCAGAAGGATTTAAATGAATTATCTACCAATTACTGAGTTTAGGTAATTTATGTCATATAGACCTTCAAATAGTCATCGATGTGGAAGACAAATTAGAAGTGATGCATTATATAGGACTTCATAAATTTAGTAAATCAAACTGCAAATAAAATTATGCACTTTCCAATATTTACAAAGAAAATAATCAAGTTGAATGTAAGTTATCACAACTATAGTTCTATGTTACAAAAATATTCTGTAAGCATTAGGTGCTTGAATATGTGATTTTTCTTTTTACGGAGTATAATAAATGTTTGATTTATATTTCTCTTTCAATAATATTATTGTCATCACTAAATTTATACTTTTTTGTGTCAATTTTATTTTTTTGAAGTTTTCTTTCTCATTGGGTCCTAATGGTTATCTTAAGCATCTGGTCTTTATGAGTACAAAAAGTGATTTTTTTCTTAAGTTAACTTACTACATGACTATTTATTTCTCTTTGATTTTAGTTATGTTTTATTTGCCATAGTATTGTTTTCTTTATGAGAAATTTCAATTTGATATAGGTTCAACATCCACAATAGGGCGTTGACCTTTCCTACTAGGTCCAACATAGCCAATGAGGCTAGAGAAACCTCCTAGTCAACTAGTGTATCCTCATGGAACTTTTGCCCAAGTAATTTCTATAAGATCAACATGCTCAACTCCTCTAGCATGATCAAAACATAACTATCTAATAGAAACACCACAAGTAAGTTCAAATGGGCCTATTGCACCATTTTAGTTATCACTGAATTTTACACCATTGAGGGGAGGTACTACATCTTTTGTTCATCCTACACCAAGTGGTATTGTGATAGGTTAGCCAATGGTGCCTCCATTGGGGCCATTAGTAATCCAATGGATTGCACCTACTTTAGGTTTACATATGCCTCTTGTGTCATCATATTATTTTGTAGCAATGGCCCCCCAACTATAGGAAAAATTTTATATGTCACTCGGAGGAAATTTCCCTCCACTATCAAATCAATCTTCATCAAAATATCCACTAGGAATAATATCAGTGATTCCTAGTTCTGCATCACATATTCCACATTCAGTTAATCAACTATATCAAGGTGGAAAAATTGGTGAGGGCTCCTTTAGGATTGTTTTCTCCATGAACATCATTTCCTTGTCCTCAACCTCATATTTCTGCACAACAACATTTACTCCAACAAGGAAATCCACCAACATATCCCATAGCTATGTCACAACCACCTATGTTGTCTTCCTATATGGATGCTCAAAAATAAGGAACACCACCCTCATATCCAATGATTGTACCTCCTATAGGAGGCATTCAAGGATTGGTTGAGGAGTTCCAATGATTGTATGGGGTCATTGTTCCTCGATCTATTGACATGGGAATTGATCCTCGTTTTATACCATGACCACTAGATGAAGAAAACCTAGAGGGTACATCCTGAAGTTATATATATGTGTCAAATTTTTATCCAATACACCTTCACTTTACAACCAATGCAATACCAAATTCCTAGTCACTAATGGCTTGATGGAATCTACCTCTCAGAGTTGTGGTTCACCCTCTTGTACAAGCTCCAAATTGGGTTAGTGAAGACTCCTTTATTCTTACATTTTTTTTCTCATGATTTTATTTCAAAGAATTGTGATTAGCTCTTCTTTCCTTTTATCTAAAGATTACACATTTATTTGTGGCATTTCTTGGCAGGAGGAGATACCTGTTGTTGATCTCATCTCCTCTGAAATTGTAAGGTGTAGAATATGTCGAACTTATGTTAACCCTTATGTTACATTCACTCATGTTGGCCAATGATGGAGATGCAATGTTTGTTCTTTGCTAAATGATGGTAAACTATAATACATTTGTGCTTTCAGATAGTTGTAATTTTGATGATTGTTTCTACTACCTCTTGTTGATACTAGCTCTCTTTTGATAATGGCTTTATGATAATTTGTCACACTGAAGAAGAAATATGTGCACCATTAAAAAACAATAGTGCAAATGGTTCTTATTTATTCAATTATGGTAATTTGTAATACCCATGCTTGCATCTAGGTGATAGATGTTTGGGCAGGAACTCTTTTATCATTTGAATGTTTTTTCCTTTCTTGTTTTATGATTTGTCTTTTTCTAATCTCACACTGATGTGAATTTGAAAAAAAAATACTACTTCTACTGTATGAAATTGGTATTTCAAAACATGAATATTCCAGGAGACATCGAGAAAATGCATTTGAAAAGTTTCTATCCAGGAAACTTCCTAGAAAAAATTTCTAGAATTTTACCAAGTGTTTTTGTGTAGATTCTATAATGGAAAGATGATTGAATTTAATCGATCATGTATATTTATTGAGTTTCAAAAATACATGTTTTATTTTTTGTTCAATTAGAAAAATAGTAACAAAACAACACATATACATGCTTTATGGGGAGACCCACCTCGGACTATCCTTGATTTCAAGGATGGGAAGGTAAACTAGACTTTGTAGAAGCTCAAAACTTTATTGTGCCACTTATGGTAATAGAAATTGGGTGGGGAGGATATAATTCCATCACATAATCACTTAGGCTAGGCCAAAATGAAAAAATCAAAACCATATATATTACGCTTATCGAAACATTTTGGAAGTTGATGTTTTTCTTTACATTATTGGGAACTTTCGTTTTGATTATGGGTATGATGGAGAGGAAGATCCTTAAATTTTCAAAATGGAACATGCCCTACTAGGAAAGAATCCATTCCCTGATATAACAATTTTCTCTAAAGATTTATATTTCTAGGAGAGATTTTGTTTCCTTTGCAATCATTACCTAATCCATCACTAAAACCTCTTTTAAGCATTATAGAGTTTGTTAGAGGGTTGGGGGTATTCCTGGGTAGCTTACACGCTATTTTGTCCCAATATGAAATTAGTTATTCTTTTAAATTTGAATTTAAAAATTCCTCTTCGATGATATCCTCATCATTACCACTATATATCTAAAACAAGAGTATGGTAGGATCAAATTAAAAACCATTTTCCTCCATATCATACACATATTGTATCTCAACCATTTGATTATCAACAAAACAATCCTTCTTACTACCATACATGTCATAGATATAACTTTATTCAAAATACACAGAATATGATCTACATTTGTTATGGTCAAAATGTGATTCTGTATACAAGTACATATCATGGATAATGTTACACGTTATTCTATATAAATGTTATTTGGTTCAATGATTACATTCCTCAGTAAAAAATGCTAGGTTTTACAAAATTCAATTTAAGCTTTTCCTCAAGGATTTGTTCAAGAATACCTTTTTGACCCATTTTTTCTACATTGCAACCAAGCTCCTTAAGACAATCACGGGGTTGTCTTTGTTGTAATCCTATGTTGTTTTTTTTACATACACTCCATTACCAACATCTTTTTCAACAATGTCATTTTCCAAGTGGATTGCAATGTTATCCTCTTTCCTCTTCAAAATTACTAGAATCAAGATCCTTATAGTAATTCATGATCTATCTTGATGTTGATCCAATTAGAGATTCTCTCCATGATTCATACTCAGGCATGGTATAGAAAGAAAATACTTGTACATCCTTATGAGTTTCCTTGACAATAGGGGTAATGTTTTCAACAAGAAATGGCGGAATATTGTGTCAAGATGTCATGCAATATTTTGATGTATGAAACATCATAATCCTGATCTTAAAAACTCTTAGTTCAAGTTCATATGAGCTTATGTTCCAAAATTTCTAGAGCATATTTCATCATTCAGATAATAACTTGTTATAGTTTGGTATATTAGTTATACTTTCCAAAAGTTAGCATATATCATTGATTCTTCATGCCACATTCACTCTCATTGGATTTCCATCTAACACCACATTATTGAATGCATAGATCATTGCCTCGGAATAATATTTTGATGAGAAAGAAACAAATCCATAGCCACTAAACCTTCCTATTTCAATTATTAATGTGAGTTTAAAATTTAAAATATTTCCCTTAGAAAATTTAATTTTCTTTCAATTTCTCATTGGTTAGTATCTTGGTGAGATTACCCACATATATTGTGTTAGGGTCCTATATTATAGGAATCAAAGTGTTTGCCTATCTTACTATTTCATTATGGAGGGTTGTTTGTCAATTTTAGCCTCTGAGTCACTATGTGTCATAGTCTAAAGAGTCCCTTGCATAAAAAGGTAAAAATATTTGTAAAGGTTGAATTTGTAAAGGTTCAATATTCCATGAGGGGTCATTGTTAGAGTGGAAGGGGTCATGTGATGGGTCTGTCAGTGGTTTATACATCTCATACCTCCATGATTTTAAACTTCATCATCATGACATGAGAGGGCTTTGGGAGGCTTAAAAATTCAAAATTGTTTGAAACTTCTCTCATTTTATCTCATCCAAAGTATGGTTTGTGCTCTAGAGCAAGTTGAAAGTGAAAGACATCATTGGTAAATCCAAAGGAGAGGTTGTAGGTCGAGTTCAAACAGTTGTTGCAAATTTTCTAAAAAACTAATTGATTTTGTCATCATTTTCAAATGATGTTTCAGACCAAATGGAGTTGAATTTTCAAAACCTGAAAGAGGTTTTTCTAGGAACGGTCCAAATAATGAAAATATCCTTCCATTTCTACACAAGTTTCATACATTGGAAGATTCAAATGTATCTTTAAAGTCTATTTTTCATGTTTTGTCTTTTCCTGTTTTAGTTATTTTGTTTGGGTGTTAATTGTGAAGAGTTGGAGAAAAGTATTTGGAAACTGAAGGAGGTTTCTAAACCTCTTTAATTTTTGTAAAATTTGTTAGGATTGAAGAGATATGAGCTCGTCTTTGAACCCTATTTTTCCATAAATTCAGTCCCCTCTACTACGCAACTGTTGTGCAAACATATCAGTCCTCTCTATTGTGCAACTACTGCGTAAGTTTATCAATCATGGCTATTTTCATAAATTTGTATTTTGGGACCTTGTAGAAGTGATTTTCCTAGTTGGATAAGTGTGGATAAGTTAGTTTAGTTGAGTTTCTAGACATGATGTTTCTAAACTATTTTATTAAATCAGTGATGTTTCTAAATTGTGATAACTTCGATATGGTAGTTCCTTCTTTTCTAAAGATTCATTGCATCTAGACTATTCTACTTTTGTGAAGTGAATTCAACCACATAGAGTGTTAATGTTGAATTCCTTATTGTATTTAATGATGTAAAGACATGTAAAAAGGAATTTGGGGAGTGAAAAGAGAAAAATATGTAAACAATGGAGAAATATTTAACGCGGTGATCAGCACATCAACACAGGAACTGTTTTGTTCCAGGATTCTTGTGTCAGACATAACTATGATGTGCCTATCTTTGTGATTTGTCTTCCCTTATCATTTTCACATGTTCCTTTGCTTCTTAATTATTTAAAAGAAAATTATGTTGTAGATTTTACATTGGTAACCCACTCATGCTTCTCAAACAATTTTAGTTTTTTCTTCTGAAGTTAGATATAAGATTCATTTATACATGTTTATATTTAATGGATCCTTACTCTCATTTCATCTCAGCCATACTACAACAAATTCCCTAGATCTAGAAGTCTGCCTACCTTGCCCTAGTTAAAACTACTTTGTTGATTGTGATTGGTTACCGAAATATTATTTTGACTCCGTGCCCAATCGAATATATATTTCACCTTGTAGACACAATTTAAAAAAGAAATTCACTTTGATTATCATAACTAGCCTAAAACCCAAATCCCATCAGTCATTCAATTTCTTGATAGAAGAACATAGCAAGATGGTCATTTGCAAGGCTATGGGGTATGGACCTTAGTCTAAAGGTGGTTTATGGTTACCTCTAAGATTTCTCTCCTTAGCCTGGAGAAATTGATAGATTGCTAACATATTTGTGCCGTTGTCGGGGAAAGAAAGGTTTCATCTTCTCTGGGAAAAATCATCAATGTTGTAGATCTGGTTGTTGATTGTGGATAACAGTCAAACATATGCAGGCTAAACCATTTACCCAATGACTCCAATCAAATTTCAACCTAATCCCAAGACTCCATTGACAGTAGGATCTAGATGTCAGAGTTTTACTAGTAATTCTACTGGCCAAAAATGAGTTCTATAGTTGCAAGGTGTGCTCCTTTAAATCGAGATCACATTCAAATTTTTCCAAATCGCATGCCTCATGTACATTGGAAAACTTATTTCACAAAATTCAAAGATCATAAAGGAGATGATGTTTCTCTTCATTTGGTCAAGTTTCACATGCATGTGCATAGAATTAAGGTTCAATTTCATGAATATTGCCTCATGAAAATGTTCATGGCCACATTGGAGGAAAAAGAAAGATATTGGTATGAAGGTTTTCCATCTACTAGTATTTATTCTCTTAAATATTTTCATTCAACATTTTTTTTGAAAAATACAGAGAATCTAATCCTTTTTTGTCTTTGGTTGAGAATTGTTGTGAACACTTTGAGGGTTTTATCCAAAATCTAGGAAATACATATGGTGAGGAAGAATTCATGGATGAAGAAATATTGGAGGCTTCGAAAGAGAAAACTTTCCATTACCAAGAAGAAATGGTGGCTGATATATTGGATGAAAAGGAAACTAAGCAAGATTTAAATGATGACAGTCATGTTCTATTTTCTAAAATTGATGCAAAATTTGCAGCAGGCTTGTAAGTCTTTGTATGATCAAAGTTATGGAGATAATCATTAATTTGTTTGTCAAATTGTTCTTTTCAGGGTTTTTATTTCAAGACCATTTGTGAAGACCAAGATGAGGTTTTTGATGAAATGCATGAATAAGGAACTTTCGACATTCATCATTCATATGTCTCTACAACTCATCCATTTTCTGAAGCATTATTTCAAGAGCAGATTTGTCTAAGTCATAATTTCGAATTGGCATGTGTGGAATTTTCAAACAATGTAATTATGGCAGAAAATAATTATAAAACATTTCAAGAAGATAATGAAGAATGGTAGCTCATTCTAGACCACGTGGATGTAGACACTTTTATTATTCAACATGCAGCTACCTCATTTGAATATTTGAAGTAACATACAAGCCTTGTCTCTCATATGGAGGATAGGAAAGAACAAATTGTTGCATTGCAATTTGAGAAGGATAAACCGAATCAAGGACTTCATGATATCCTTGACCCTTTTTCCAATCTGTTGTAGTCATAAAGGAATATGGATTGTCTTGTATTTATGGATTATGGTTATCAGTCTCAATTAGAGTTTGAGTTTCCATTTTCTAAATTTTTCTTTATGCTTGGTGGAGCTGAATATAAGCATCAATCAAGTAGTGATTAGCTTGATTGGTTACATTGGAAGGATCATTACACATGATTGTATATTATTCAGTAGGTGTGGTCAACTATTATCAGAGTTTGAAGATTCAGGAGAAGGCCCTAAGTCTTTGGTGATTTTCTATCAATTTCCTTTATAAGTTTTGAGCTTTGTAATAGATATAACCAGCTTTCAGTTAGTTTGAAGTTCAGTGAAGGAGTCAATAAGCCCAATGGTTAAGGCTACTAGTTTGTGGTGTTCTTGGCACCTCACTAGGAAGTTTCCATCCACATTGTAGCCAATTTTAGGGTCCCATAATCTAGGAATCAAAGTGTTTTCCTATATTACCATTTCATTTAGGAGGTCTATTTGTCAATTTTAGCCTATGAATCACTATGTGTCAGAGTCTAAAGAGTCCCTTGTGTAAAGAGGTAAAAATATTTGTAAATTTAGAACTTTTAAAGGCTGAATAGGCCATGAGGGGTCATTATTAGAGTGGAAGGTGTCATGTCAGAGGTTTGTTAGTGGTTTATATCTCTCATACCTCCACGACTTCAAATTTTATCATCATGCCATGACAGGGCTCTGGGTGGCTTAAAAATTCAAAATTGTTTGAAACTTCTCTCATTTTATTTCATCTAGAGTCTATTTTGAGCTTTGGAGCAATTTTAGAGTGAAATAAATCATTGATAAATTCAAATGAGAGGTTGCAGGTCGAGTCCAAGTAGTCTCTGCAAATTTCTTGTGAAGTTGATTTTTTTTGTCATCATTTTCAAAACATGTTTCCAAACAAATGGAGCTAAATTTTGGAAAAATTAAAGATGTTTTTGTCCAAGAAAGGGCCAAATAATGAAAACCTCTCTGAATATTGTAATATTCAAATTCATATTTACAGTCTATCTTTTAGTTTTGGCTTTTCCTATTTTAGTTATGATGTTTGGGTGCATATTATGAAGAGCTAGAGTAGAATATTTGGAAACTAAGAGGGTTTTCTCTGAAGAACAAGCTCATATACAAAAACCTCCTTTGTTTTTGTAAAATCTATCAGGATTCGGGATATATCATCTCGTCATTGAACCATATTTTTCCATAAACTTTGTCCCCTCTGCTACACAATTGTTGCACAAACATAACAATCCTCTCTATTGCGCAACTACAACACAACTGTTGCATAAGTTTATCAGTCATGGTTATTTTCATAAATTTGTATTTTGGGACCTTCTAGGAGTGATTTTGTTGTTTGGATAAGTGTGGATAAGTTAGTTTAGTTGAGTTTGTAGACATGATGTTTCTAAACTATTTTAAGTTTTTAATCAGTGATGTTTCTAAATTGTGATAACTTCGATATTCCAGTTCCTACTTTTCTGCAGATGCATTGCATCTAGACTATTCTACTTTTGTGAAGTGAATTTTGCCACATAAAGTGATAAATTCTAATTCATTATTGTATTTAATAATGTAAACAAATGTAAAAAGGAATTCAGGGAGTGAAAAGAGAAAACTTTGTAAACAATGGAGAAAGTTTTAAAGCAGTGATCATTACATCAACACAAGGACTATTGTGTTCTAGGATTCTTGTGTCATACATAATGGTGATGTGTAGATTTTACATTGGTAACCCACTCATGATTTTCAAACAATTTCAGTGTTTTCTTCTAAAGTTAGATATAAGATGCATTTATAAATTCTTTATATCTAATGGATCCTTACTCTCATTTCATCTCAACGATACTGCAACAAATTTTGTTGATCCTGCCTACCTCACCCTAGTTCAAACTACTATATTGATTGTGATTGGTTACTAAAATATTATTTTGACTCCATTCCCAATGGAATCTCTCTTTCACCTTGTAGCCACAATTTAAAAAAAAATCACTCTGATTATCATAACCAGCATAAAACCTAAATCCCATTAGTCATTCAATTGCTTGATAGAAAAACATAGCGAGAGAGCCTTGTCCAACACCAAGGGGGTTGGACCTTAGCCTAAAAGTGGTTTCTGGTTACCTCTAGGATTTCTCTCCTCATCCTGGAGAAATTTATGGGGTGGTGACATATTGTATATGGACTGACAATAAATTTGGATTCTTCTATGAAACAATTTAAACCAAATCCATCTGAATTTTTTATGTAATGTTACTAATATCTGGAAGACAATATCAAATTTATCCCAAGTAGTGCAACCCATACATGGGCATCAAGTTCAACTATCACGTTGATGGGTTGTTTTTGGGGTAATGAAACTATCTTCATTCAATGCATCTACTCTAATTTTCACTTTAAAATTAGCATAGTCAAAATAATGTTACTGAATATGAAATTGCAGTAGGCGAGTTGATTTTGAACAACAAAGTTGGATTTCATCAATATTCTTCAAACATGAGCCCAACATCCATGATCTAACTAATACATCGTCATATGTGTGTCTGTGTGTGTTGGGAGAATAAAATTGTTTATTGAAATTAATTGTGCCATAACTCATGATACCACATGTATTTCCCCAGTTACATTACAAGGGACCAACTCAATTCATAGAGGTGATATGTCCTTCTTGTGGTCGATGAATATTCGTGAGCATACCCATAGAGAAGATATAATGATAGAAGGACATGTATCTTCCTCTTGGCATTGTCCTATTCATTGGTGAAGCTATAAAATCTAGATTGATATCATCAAGCATGAAAAAATATCTACAAGGTAATCCATGCTTTCCCTCCAAATTGAGGTACTACAATGCCTTAATCATAATAAAAATAGGTCAGAATATGCACTTGTTACAAATAGGGAAGGATCTATAGCCTACACAAAGCTGACAAGTGCATAATTCGTAGAACATGTTTCTGTAGGCTACCCTCTTCTACTTTCGCATGTATGGGTAACCATAGGAGAATTTGTTTCATCTAGGACACAATTTTATATCTAGCTATTATACATTCTTTATCATATGTTGTCTTTTTCTTTCCAGTTCTTTTCAAAATTTACCTACAACCTGAGATTTTACCATGTAACTTAGTAGGCATGATTGTGCCTAAGCTTTTCCTGAAGGTTGAATACTAAGTTCCTGAGGTTTTCTTTCATATGGTGATGTTTTAGTTTCTTTGCTTATATAGGTCATCTAGCCACATAGTGGCCACTATCGCCTAACTAAAGAAAACTTGTTCAAGTTTCTTTTTTTCTTGGGGGGAAATGTAGACACTAATATTGTTGTAGTTAAGGTATATGTTGTATAAATCATTTATAGTCTACTTTAATTTATTTTCCAATGTTCATCACCTTTCATGACTTATACTCTACATTGATTCTTCTTTCATTTTCAGAAGAGGAACTCAGTATTGATGGTATCAAGCAGGAATTGAAGAAAGTGGAGAAGAATAACACTTGAACGACAAATGCAAAAAGAGAGAGAGAAAAGAACTGGTCTAGTGATACCCTTAAATCCAATATTTTGCATGAGACACACACATATAGGCTGATGTTCAAGTCTTTAGAGTTGGTGAATTCACCTGCAATGCCTTGGCAACACAATGATAATGCTTTGAAGTGATGAAACAATATTTCATGTGTAAATTTTAGTCCAACCAGTATTACATTGGAAAATCATATTGTAATACTTGACATTTCATATAATATAATTTGTGGTTGAAATTATCTATAGTCGTACTCGATATTATTTACTACTATAATTAACATGTGTAACTTTGTGTTTTCATATTAGATGAACATGCACATTGTATGGCATTTTTTTTTTAAATTTAGTGGCAAAATCATACTAAATAATTTATGCTGATTAATAATGAACACGTAAATAAAACTACTAAATTATTGGTTTGTATTGTTTAAAAATGAACAAAAATAAAATGAATATACAATGACTAAATTAGTCATTTATAGTGATTATTAATGAAAGAAAATGAAATGAATATAAACTACTAAATAAATCGTTTATGTAATGAATATGAAACTACCAAAAAACTATAAATGACTATTATAATTCATAAATTTGTGATTAAAAATGACGGCTAAATTTTTCATATATATGACTATTAGTAGCTAATTTATAGTATCTTATAACATGACTAAAATGTAGTCATATTTATTTGGTCGTTAATTGGTTTTCTTGGGTGATCACGTAGTATTAAATTTTTTGTGTATTGTGGCGATTAATGAATAAATTAATGGCCAAATTTATGACTAAATATACTATTGGATGATAAAATTGAGACAACCAATTAATGAGTAAGCTAAATACAACTAAAATTTGGTTGTGTTATAAGATACTATAAATTAGCCATTATTGGTTAGTGACTAAAAAATGGTTTCTTATAGGCAAATTTTTGCTATTTTCTTAGTAACTAGTTAGTCATTTTGTACTAGTGCACATACTATCAAAGCAGTGATTTCTTTTTAAATTGCAAACTTCGTCGGTATTGCAACACTTGTATAATTGTCGCAGAACTTGGGTCCATCGCAATTTCCATGTCTCAACATCGCAATTTCTACGTTTGAATGCCACAATTTCCATGCCTAAATGGTGTAATATCCATGCCTAATTGTTGCAGTTTCCAAGCATAAACATCACGATTTCCAGAGCTCAACATCAAAATTTCCATGCCTAAATGCCACAATTTCTATGCTTAAACACCGAAATTTCCATGTCTTAACGTTACAATTTTGATGGCACAAATGGGTTCTCCTCAAATGAGATGCAACAATGACTGTCATCAAAATGTTGACCCCACAAATTGTGACAATGATTTCCATCGAACTTCTGAAGATCAAGGAGACATCGAAAATATGATTGCAAAATGTTTGACATTTTATGAAATCTCTTTTTCATCATTATAGATATGAATGATTGACACAAGAGAGACAAAGAGTCATCAATAATTGGCTCAATATGTAGTAGTGACTCATTGTTATGGCGTGGAGTAATGTTTCTACTACTGAAAATGAGGCTATAAATTTTCTCAAGTATCGTGTTTCCCAAATGAAACTCCTAAACTTAAAAACATTAGCAGGCATTAGCCACTTCATGATGGTATCCATCTTGGCAAGATATATCTTCAACTCCTTCACATATCAGATATTCTAGCTACACCAATGACTATTGTGAGAATTCACACTTCTTGATATCTGGAAAAAACTAGTGCTTTTTAATATGTTTATCACCTATATCAAATGTGACATGTCCTCCTCCCAAGTAGCACTACATACTAGCATATCATCCAAATAAACAATAACAATTGAATCTATAAAATGATGCGTTATATCATTCATTAACTTCATAAATGTAGTTGGTGTATTTAATAGGCCAGATGACATAAATAATCATTCATACAAACCTCATATGGTTTTGAAGGTGGTATTCTAAGTACCCTCTTCTCTAACTGAAACCTAGTGATAATCTGGCTTTAATTCCACCTTGGTGAAGTATATGGCTTGCTACAAATGATCTAGAAGATCATCTATCTTGAGCATAATTTTGTTGAATTCCCTGTAATCAATACACATCTATCAAGTCCCATTGTTCCTTGGCACAATAATGATGGGTGACCCACATGGTGAAATAATTGTTTGAATTACACCCTATTCAAGTAGTTGTTGCAAATACATCTTCAACTTGTTTTCCTTTATAACAAATTTCCTATACAACCGAATGTTTGGTAGTAGAGATTCCAACAACAAATGGAATCCATGCTCTACATCCCTCTTGGGTTGTATCCCTTTAGACTCCTGGAACAAATCCTTGTATTCTTATAATAACCTTTCCAATTTTTTTTCTATTCCTTAGTGCACCCCTCTAGGAATGACTTAGCTCTCATGGACTCTTCTACAGACTAGTTTTCTCCTAAAAATAATGAAGCATACTTCTTGTTATAACTAATCAAATTTTTATCCTAGTTGGAACTTGACAACAAGATATTCGACTTGTCTTTGTGTTTGTTGATGATGAATGATTTAATGTCCTTGATGAAGTGATAAAGATCACTTGGATCACGATTTGGATCATCTTAGTAAGGTGTTCAAAGATATTGGTTACAAGGATAAGGACAATACTAGGACCATTAAGAGAGAAAAAGAGAACACAAACCCCTCATAAAAATAAACTAATATACAACCTTCCAACATAAATTCACACCTTCCGTACATATGTGGCGTGGCTGATAGAATAGCTAAAATTCTGAGGAAAAAAATTTATTGGTTCTATATTTAAGCAATTGAAACTATAAAATAAAAAATGAAGTCAATTAAGGACAATATTTATCAGCATCAACTAAAAGGAGTCTACAAAATCAATTTCTCTTGTGGAAAAAACAACGTTGGTGAAACCGGGAAGTCACTCAAAATAAGAATAAAAGAGCATTATGTTGACATTAAAAATCAACACTCTTGCATAACACTCCCTCCAAACTAAGGATCACATATGCATAGAGGACATTACTATCATTGCAAAGGAAGATCACCACTTTAGGAGAAGATTTAGAGAGGCTATTGAGATATTAATACATCCAAACAACCTCAATAGGGATGGTGGTCTCAAAGTTAGTAGGAGTTAGCTCCTTGTGCTCTCTCAACTCTAACGTTTGTTCCCTCCCTTTCAATATTAAATTAATAGATTTATTATTAACATTATCAACTCTCATCAAAGTATTATTATTAATAATATTTCTCCTTCTTTCTTCATTTCTATCTAATATAATTCTGAGTTGTTAGGTCTTTATATATTTACGTTAATATATAATTAATTTTATTATAATAAGTAAAACAGTTAAAATAATTAATTAATTAATTAATGTAGGATATGTTATGATATTCTATTAATATATTTACTAACAAATGAAGGTATTATATTATTAATATTATTTCTTGTATGTCTATTCTAATATATTAGGTGATTAATTAATTTTAATGCATTAATTAACTAATATTAATATAATTAATTAATTAATCCTAACATATTAATTAATTAATTCTAATTTTCTAATTAGTTAATTCCAATATATTAGTTAATCAATTTCCTTTTAGGTTTTAAGTTTTACCTCCTGTCAGTTTTTTTTTTTTTACAGTCTATAAAATACACATTGATATCATTAAGCATGAAAAATTATCTACAAGGTAATTCATGCTTTCCCTCCAAATCGAGTTACTACAATGTCTTAATCATAATAACAATAGGTAAGAATATGCATTTGTTACAAATAGGGAAGGATCTCTAGCCTACACAGAGCTGACAAGTGCATAATTTGTAGAACATGTTTATGTAGGCTACCCTCTTATGCATCCTCATGTATGGGTAACCATAGGAGAATTTTTTTCGTCTAGGACAAAATTTTCTATCTAACTGTGATCTGAAAATGAAACTACTTGTATTTGCAGTTCAAGGTATTCATTTCCATAAAATTATATGTGCAAATTGTTGTACATGTCTTGCAATTGAAACAAAGTGTTTTTGGTAAATTTCTAAGTCTTATGTGTGAAGGAGTGTTATTTCATTTGTGTTTAGCACATTAAATCTAAAAAAAATAGCAAGATAAAATTTCATAATATAACACAATAGCTGATGAGGCAATTCACCCCTCCTGGGCTACATCTGCCAGGTCAAAGGCCCCCAAATGGGCATGTTATTGCTATTATTAGATGCTCAAATTGGTTATACAGTGATAAGAAAGCATAAACATGCAAAATAAGTTGTGGAAATGAGTTGAGAACATAGAAAACAATAAAGATTGGCTTTTTTTTCACCTCCAATGGCTAACCATAGCCCAATATAGCTCCAACACTCCCTAGGCTCTGATGGCTCTCCAAGCTTCTCTGCTGAAAAAGTACTTGAAGATCAGCTCTGTTGACTCTGTAACCTATTCCATTGGCTCTGGAATGCTCAGAATACTCAAAATCAAAAAAACAATTTGCTCCAAAAGGTTTTGTCTAGTGAAAGTTATAACCAACTGAAGTTTTGTCCAAGTTGGCCTAAGGAAACTCCATCAAACTTGGAGTAACTGTAGTTAGCTCTGTTAATTTTGGCAAAAATGCCCTAAAAGGTGGTCTCTGCTCCAGTTTGTCCACGCGGTTTGGGTGGCAATAAATGTTAAGGTGGGTAGTGGTGACATGGACTGACTACCCCACCGTCGGCGGAACCGTGGCATATAACTATTAGCGTGACTGCTGCCGTGTAATGTGAACATGCAACAGTAACTGTAATGCTTAACCATCGCCACTGAGTTTGACCTGTGCTTCTGAGCCCTGGTCTTATGGATAGGGTGTAGGCCCTTAGGGGCTAGCCCCTTTCCGCCCCAGCCTTACCTTTTACCAACTTTAAATATGCAGGAAGACCCTTGATGGTTAAGAACTACTGTGTGGGTGGGTTGGTTGGGCCTGTGGGATGGTGGCCACCTGACCCGGGTTCAATTCCTACCAACACTCAATTAATTTTACCACAATAAACCTACAGTCATGGGGCCACATGGCGACCTCTGGACAGGCCATGTGGCATCCATTAATTGGCCACTGAAATCCATGGTATATCCACTTTGAAATTCAAAGTTGACAAGTTTTGATCTATGATTGGATGAGAAGGAATATTCTTTTTATTTAATATATTTTTGTAATTCAAATTCAACCCAAATCAAACTAGACATACAGTGTTAGATTTGAGTGTCGTTCATGGCTATAGGATCGTATTGACGGGGCCTATCCTATCATTCTAGTTTCAACGAATTCTGAGCAACTCAAAATTTGACATTTTTCCACTTAGGACATGATCACCTAATCACACCTCCCAAATGGGAAGCTTTTGGACCCCAAAATCCTTCAATTACCTATTAAGAAGGTGAGGGTACAGCTCCCTCACCTTTTCCACCTCCATCCACTTCGCTTTACTTGGGTTGCTGCCTTTAAGACCAACCCAAACACAATTAACATTTCCCTTCCTCGCAGTGTATGTCCTTCTATCAAGGAAAGCATCCTCTTTCAGCTCATCCAAAATTTCTGGCAAGAAATCATCTATGGATGGCAGTTGGGCATCACTTTCATGATCAGTAATTAAAGGAGGTTCGTACAAATGTAAGTTTTCCACATTCACAACGGAATACATTTGCATATATGAAGGCAAATCTCATTGAAAAGCATTATTTCCAACTTGTTTAAGGATATTGAATGGACCATAATGAATAGGATTCATCTTTTTACCTTCTCCTTGCATTCTTTCCTTACTAATATGCAGCCATACCTCATCTCCTTCTTGAAGCTTATGATCAACTCTATGTTTATCATGTCCCTCCTTGTACTTGCCTTGACTTTTTTCAAGTTGTTCTTGAACTTGCTGATGTATGAGATGAATTCTTTCAAAGAACATGTGATCTTTGTCAATGTCACTATGCCCAACAATGGCAACATCCTTCTCAAGAATGAAATCTAAAGGTGACTTAGGCAAATACCCAAAACAAGCTTCAAAAGGTGAAGTATTTGTAGAAGAGTGCTTGGCCCGATTGTAAGCATGTTGAATGCAATGCAAATGCTCATCCCAAAGATTACAATTCTTGCTGCAATAACCTCTCAAAAGGTGTACAATGTTTCTGTTCACTACCTTTGTTTGGCCATTTGTTTGAGGATGGAAAGCAATACTCTTCTTCAACTTGGTGTCCATCATCTTCCATAGATTGGACCGAAAATTCCCAACAAATCACTAACAATGGATGTAGGCAAGCCATAATGAACCCATGCATGTTGAAAATATAAATCAACAGTTTGTTTAGCAGTTATAGTTTTCTTACATGACATAAGAATACACATCTTGTTGAATCTATCAACTACTACATAAGGATAATCATGTTGCTTTCTAGATAATGGTAGACCTCCCACAAAATCCATAGAATCACTTTCCCATGGTCTAGAAGGTATCGGCAATGGCATATATAATCCAATCTTCCTATTACTGGGCTTTCTTATAGCACATAATGAACAACCTATAATGAAACGTGAAACACTATCTACCATGCGAGGCCAATAACAATACCTCTGTAAATGTGCCACTGTTTTGCTTACCCCAAAATGTCTAGCAATAAGAGAAGAATGAGCTTCTCTCATGATACTTAGTCTCTCTCCCTGTGGTATACATAAATTTCCCATATGAAACAACAAATTATTATGCAAATGATAATCATTCTCCTCAACATGATTCCCTTCACTCAAGTTAGCATACACATCCTTAAAATCAACATTTGATGCATATTGTTCTATGTAGCTCTCATGTACAATAGAATCATTCTTAAGTAAAGTAGTAGCACTAATAATATGCCTTGAAAGCATATCAACTTTATTGAAAATACCTTTCTTGTACCTTATTACCAAGTGAAATTGTTGTAAGAAGCCCATCCATCTGAACTGTCATGACTGCTACAATTTACTTTGCGACTGCAAGTACTGTAAAGGTTGATGGTCGGTATGAACAACTGTTTCTTTTCCCATCAAATAGTGTTTCCACTTTTTGACATTTTGTACCAACATATACAACTCCTTATCATATCTAGGATAATTCACAATAGCACCATTAAATGTCTCAGAATGAAATGTGATAGGCTTACCATGTTGTAAGAGAACTGCACCCATGGCATAATCACTAGCATCAGTTAGAATCTCGAATGGTTGTCTCAAGTCTGGTAATGCAAGAACTGGAGCTGAACTTATCTTTTCTTTCAAAGACTCGAAAGCTTTTTGTTGCTTGCCTCCCCATTGGAAAGCATGCTTCACACTTGTCACTGCATGCATAGGAGCTGCTATGGCAGAGAAGTTAGAAATAAACTTCCTCCAATACTGAGCTGTAGCCAAAACACTTCTTACCTTTGTAATGGATTTGGGAGTAGGCCAATTCAAAATAGCTTCTACCTTATAAGGATCAATTCTCAAATCACCTCCTCCTACTAGGTGTCCCAAATAGACCAAAGAAGTCTTTCCAAATTCACACTTTTACATTTTAAGAAATAACTGATTTTTCTTCAAAATATCAAGTACATTCTTAGCATGCATGACATGCTCTTCTCTAGTCTTGCTGAAAATTAAGATGTCATCTAAGTAGATAATAATTAAATCATCAAGAAAAGGACGTAATACATCATCCATTACCCACGTGAAAGTTGCAGGTGCATTGCATAAACCAAACGGCATAACAAGCCACTCAAAGAATCCTTGTTTGGTTTTAAAAGTTGTCTTCCAAATGTCACTTTCTTCAATTCTAACTTGATGATAACCACTACATAAGTCTAACTTAGTGAAATATTTAGCATCTTTCAGGTGATCTAGGAAGTCATCTATCATTGGGAGTGGGTAACGATTCTTTACCATTATTTTGTTAAATTTCCTGAAGTCCACACACATGCGCCAAGTTCCATCTCTCTTTGGAATCAACACTATCAGTGACCCACATGGCGAAGTGCTTGGTCTTATGAAACCTTTTCCCAACAAGTCTTTAATTTTCTTCTTTAATTTAGCATTCTCCATGATAGACATGCGATACATGCCTATGTTAGGAAGAGGACAATCTGGATGTAAATGGAATTCATGCTGAATCTCCCTTTTAGGAGGCAAACCTGTTGGTTCCTGAAACATCTCATGATGTGCATCAACTACATCATATAAATCTAATTTGAGCTTAGAATCACAATTTTCAAATGATTCATTATTCACATCAACCTTAGGCTTGATCATAAGAAGTACAAACCTCTTACTTGAATTAACTAGCCTTTTTACCTGTACAGCATTTACCATCATTATATTTGCCTTCTTGCGATGTGCCCTGACAATGTACTCCTTGCCACCTTTGAAAAGATGATATTTATTTTCATGGCGATGGAAGATTGCTTTCTTGTCAAATAAATAAGGACTTCCCAAAATAATTCCTGATATATCAAGCAGTACTACATCATGTTCAACTGTGTCAATAAAGTGTGTAGTAATTGCAAAGCACAATATGCACTTTCTTGAGACTTGTAAGTTGCATCCTTGCATATCCAGCCAAGTGTATAAGGCTTTGGATGTGGAATGGTCTCAAGTTTAAGTTGTTTGACCAAGTCTTCTGATATAATATTTTCTTGTGACCAACTGTCAAGTAGTGTGTCAATTTTGTATGTTTTGAGACTACCCTCACATGGAACAATTCAATTCTTTCTTCCTCATTAGGAGCTTGTACATGATAGTTTGAAGTACTAGTGCTTGCTTTAGTTTCAGTTTCCTTTCCCTTCATACTTTTCAAATCCATGGCTACAATTTCAGTTTCATCCCCTAAATCATCACCTAAATATTGAGGTGTAGTTGTAGTAATTGTAGTTTTCTTCTTTCCTTTGTTTTTGTTAAACTAATTTCTTTTTTCAGGATAAAGTTTCCAATAGTTTTCTCTTCATGGCCTTCTCTTGAATAGTGTTTACATATCACTTTCTCACCCTCCTTTTTGACAGATGCATTCTTTCTGCCTTTTCCCTTAAAGGTTTTCTCTTTGTTTTTCCCCTTAAAAGGCTTGTTTCTACCCTCATCAAAAGCATTTTTCCCTCTACTCTCTAAATGCATAGCTTGTACACAAACTTCATCTAGACTAGTAGGATTGAACATAAGGATAGTATGTTTAAGGTAGCTGTGAAAACCACCTATATATTTCAGCAAAGTGTCTTTACTTTGTAAGTCTACTACTAATAAGAGTGCTCTTCTCCTAAACTCTTGGGTGTAGTCTTGAACATTTTGCCCCTTTAGCTATCTAAAGTTTTTCCAGTTCATTATAGCCTTTTGTAAATGTGCAAGAGGATAAAATTGTTTCTTAATTGCGGAAATAAATTTAGCCCATGTTAAAGTAATCTTACCATGTTTCTTAATTTCAACCTTGGTCTTGGCTTCCCACCATACCAATGTTGCTCCAGCCATTCTTAAAGAGGCTAATTGAATCTTGGTGTTGTCATCCTGTAAGTCCTGTATCCTTAAATAACCTCCCAACTGTCTTATCCTATTGTCAAGTTTCTCTACATTGACTTCACCGTTAAACATGGGTAATTCAAATTTAACATCTAGCTTTAAAAATGGGCTTTTTCCAGAATATTTAAGCTTATGAGATTGATTTACTGAGGTAGAGGATGACGATGTAGAGGAAGAGGATGACGATGGGGATGGCGGATCACCATTTCCTCCATGTCCTTTCTTTGAATTATCATCACCTTTCTTTCCTCCTGAAGAGCCATCTCCTTCTTTCTAATGTTTAAACCCTTCTCCAACCAACATATCATTCCTTTCCTGGTATAATATTCTTACCATCTTAGTCATGTCCAAAAAAGCTTTTCTGAATACTCGTTCTTCTTCTTTTGGATCCATGTCTTCAGGAACTTCTCCTTCCCTTTTAGACATACTTGAAGCTTCTTCTAAGGCTATTGAGGGTGAATTAGAAGGTGGAGATAATGGCACCCTCAGGATTATCTTGTGATCTAACCAATTGTCCTTTCCCTCTTTGAAGTTTAATCCTAGTAAGCATTAAAACTTGAAAAATAGTCAAAAATATCTTTGCACAAAACTAATACTCAAAACTTGAGCTCTGATACCAACTGATCTAAAAATGAAACTACTTGTATTTGCAGTTCAAGGTATTCATTTCCATAAAATTATATGTGCAAATTGTTGTACATGTCTTGCAATTGAAACAAAGTGTTTTTGTAAATTTCTCAGTCTTATATGTGAAGGAGTGTTATTTCATTTTACTATTTAGCATATTAAATCAGAAAAACACAGCAAGATAAAATCCCATAATATAACATAGCAGCTGATGAGGCAGTTCACCCCTCCTGGGCTCCATTTTCCAGGTCCAAGGCCCACAAATGGGCATGTCCTTACTATTATTATATGCTCAAATTGGTTATACAGTGATAAGAAAGCCTAAACATGCAAAATAAGTTTTGGAAATGAGTTCAAAACATAGAAAACTGTAAAAATTGGCTTTTGTTTCAGCTCCAATGGTTAACCATAGCCCAGTACAGCTCCAACACTCCCTAGGCCCTGATGACTCTCCAAGATTCTTTGCTAAAAAAGTACTTGAAGATCAGCTTTGTTGACTCTACAACCTATACCATTGGCTCTGGAATGCTCAGAATACTCAAAATCAAAAAAGAATTCGCTCCAAAAGGTTTTTTCTACTGAAAGTTATGACCAACTGAAGTTTTGTCCATGTTGGCCTAAGGAAACTCCACCAAACTTGGAGTAACTGCAATTAGCTCTGTTAATTTTGGCAAAAGTGCCTTAAAAGGTGGAATCTGCTCTAGTTTGTCTGCGCAGTTTGGGTGGCAATAAATGTTAAGGTGGGTAGTGGTCACATGGACCGACTCCCCCACCGCCGGTGGAACCGTGGAGCCAATAGTTATGAAACCATGGCATATAACTGTTAGCGTGACCATCCCCATGTAATGTAAACATGCAACCGTAATCGTAACGCTTAACCGTTGCCACTGGGTTTGACTTATGGTTCCGAGCCCTGGTCTTATGGATAGGGGGTTGGCCGCTTTCTGCCCCAACCTTACCTATTACCAACTTTAAATATGCGGGAAGACCCTTGATGGTTAGGAACTACTATGTGGGTGGGCCGGTCGGGCCTATGCATTAGGGGGCACCCAACCCAGGGTCGATTCCTTAAAACACTCAATTAATTTTACCACAATAAACTTGCAGTCTTGGGACCACATGGCATCCATTAATTGGCCACTGAAATCCATGGTATATCCAATGCGCAATCTGGAGTTGACAAATGTCGATCTGTGATTGGATGAGAAGAAATATTCTTTTTCATTAATATATTTTTTTATTCAAAGTCAACCCAAGTCAAACTCGACTTTTGCATAAAATTGTGAATTTTCAAACTTGTATAAATTTCACATACAATGTCGGATTTGAGTGTCATTCACAGATATAGGATGGTATTCATGAGGCATATCCTATCATTCTAGTTTCAACCAATTATGAGAAATTCAAAGAGCATCTTTTCCACTTAGGACATGATCACCTGATCAAATTGTCATACATTATTTATCATATGTTCTCTATTTATTTCCATTTCTTTTCACAATTTATCTACAACCTGAGCTTTTTAGCATGTAGCTTAGTAGGCATGATTGTGCCTAAACTTTTCCTAAAGGTTTAACACTAAGTTCCTAAGGTTTTCTTTTATATGGTGACATTTATTTTCTTTTATTATATAGGCCATTTGGCCACATAGTGGCCACTATTTCCTAATTGAACAAACTTGCTCAAGTTTCTTTTTTTCTTGGGGCAAAATCTAGACACTAATATTGCTGATGTTAAGATATATGTTGTATAAATCATTTATAGTCTACTTTAATTTATATTCCAATGGTCATCACCTTTTATGTCTTATACTCTACGTTGTTTCATCTTTCATTTTCAGAAGAGGAACTCAGTATTGATGGTAAGAAGCAGGAATTGAAGAAAGTGGAGAATAATAACACTTGAATGATAAATGCAAAAAGAGAGAGAGAAGAGAATCGGTCTAGTTATACCCTTAAATCCAATATCGTGCATCAGACATACACATATAGACTGATGTTCAAGTCTTTAGAGTTGGTGAATTCACCTACAACGCCTTGCCAACATAATGATAATGTTTTGAAGTGATGAAACAATATTTCATGCGTAAATTGTAGTCCAACCAATATTACGTTGGAAGCTCATATTGTAATACTTGACATTTCATATAGTATAATTTGTAGTTGAAATTATTTATAGTTGTACTTGATATTATTTAGTACTATAATTAACATATGTAACTTTGTGTTTTCGTATTAGATGAACATGCACATTGTATGTCAATTTTTTTTTAATTTAGTGGCAAACTCATACTAATAAATTTATGTTGATTAATAATGAACACATAAATAAAACTACTAAATTAGTAGTTTATATTGTTTAAAAATGAACATAAATAAAATGAATATACAATGACTAAATTAGTCATTTATAGTGATTATTAATGGAAGAAAATGAAATGAATATAAATTACTAAATCAGTCGTTTATGTAATGAATATGAAAGTACCAAAAAACTATAAACGAATAATGTAATTCATAAATTTGTCATTACAAATGATGACTAAATTTTTCATATATATGACTATCAGTAGCTAATTTATAGTATCTTATAACATGACTAAAATTTAGTCATATTTCTTTGGTTGTTAATTTGTTTTCTTGGGCGATCATGTAGTATTATAGTTTTTTGTGTATTGTGGTGATTAATGAGTAAATTAATGGCCAAATTTATGACTAAATATACTACTACATGATAAAATTGAGACAAAAAATTAATGAGTAAGCTAAATACAACTAAAATTTCGTCATGTTATAAGATACTGTAAATTAGCCATGATTGATCAGTGACAAAAAAATGGTCACTTATATGCAATTTTTTTTTTTTTTTTTTAGTAACTAATTAGTCATTTTGTACTAGTGCACATACTATCAAAGTAGTGACTTTTTCTTTAAATTGCAAACTCCGTCGGTATTGTGACACTTGTATAACCATTGCAGAACTTGGGTCCATTGAAATTTCCATGTCTCAACATCAGAATTTCTACATTTGAATGCCACAATTTCCATGCCTAAATGGTATAATCTCCATGCCTAATTGTTGCAATTTCTACACATAAACATCGCAATTTCCACACCTCAACATCAAAATTTCCTTTCCTAAAAGCCACAATTTCTATACTTAAACACCAAAATTTCCATGTCTTAATGTTGCAATTTTGATGGCACAAATGTGTTCTCTTCAAATGAGATGAAACAATGATTGTCATCAAAATGTTGACCCCACAATTTGTGACAACGATTTCTGTCGACCTTCAGAAGATTAAGGAGACATCGAAAATATGACTGCAAAATGTTTGACATTTTACGAAATCTCTTTTTTTTCATTATAGATATGAATGATTGGCACAAGATAGATAACGAGTCATTAAAAATTGGCTCAATCTGTAGTAGTGACTCATTGTTATGGCATGGAGTGATGTTTCTACTACTGAAAATGAGGCTATAAATTTTCTCAAGTATCGTGTTTCCCAAATGAAACTCCTAAACATAAAAACATTAGCAGGTGTTAGCCACTTCATGATTGTATCCATTTTGGAAAGATATATCTTCAACTCCTTCACATATCAGATATTCCAGATACACCAATGACTATTGTGAGAATTCACACTTCTTGATATTTGGAAAAAACTAGTGCTTTTTAATATATCTATCACCTACATCTAATGTGAGATGTCCTCCTACCAGGTAGCACTAAATATTAGCATATCATCCAAATAAACAATATCAAATGAATCTATAAAATGATGCATTATATCATTCATTAACTTCATAAATGTAGTTGGTGTATTTCATAGGCCAAATGACATAAATAATCATTCATGCAAACCTCATATTGTTTTGAAGGTGTTTTTCTAAGTATGCTCTTCTCTTACTCAAACCTAGTGATACTCTTGCTTTAATTCCACCTTGGTTAAGTATTTGCCTTGCTACAAATGATCTAGAAGATCATTGATCTTGAGCATAATTTTGTTGAGTTCCTTGTAATCAGTACACATCTACCAAGTCCCATTGTTCCTTGGCACAATAATGATGGGTGACCCACATTGTGAAATAATTGGTTGAATGACACCCTATTTGAGTAGTTGTTGCAAATACATCTTCATCTTGTTTTACTTTATAGAAAATGTCCTATACAACCGAATGTTTGGTAGTAGAGATTCCAACAACAAATGGAACCCATGCTCTACTTCCCTCTTGGGTGGTATCCCTTTAGACTCCTGTAACACATCCTTGTATTCTTATAATAACCCTTCCATTTGTTTTTCTATTCCTTTATGCACCCCTCTAGGAATGACTTAGCTCTCATGGACTCTTCTATAGACTAGTTTTCTCTTAAAAACAATGAAGCATAGTTCTCATTATAACTAATCAAATTTTTATCCTGGTTGGCACTTGATAACAAGATATTCGACTTGTCTTTGTGTTTGTTGATGATGAACGATTTAATGTCCTTGATGAGGTGATAAACATCAATTGGGTCATGATTTGGATCATCTTAGTAAGGTTTTAAAGATATTGGTTACAGGGATAAAGACAATACTAAGACCATTAAGATAGAAAAAGAGAAGACAAACCCCTCACAAAAATCAACTAATATACAACCTTCCAAAATAAATTCACACCTTTTGTACATATGTGGTATGGCTGATAGAATAGCTAAAATTCTTTGGAAAAAAAAAAAGGAATATTGGTTCTATATTTAAACAATTGGAAGCTAGAAAATAAAAAATGAAATCAATTAAGGACAATATTTATCAGCTCAACTAAAAGGAATCTACAAAATCAATTTCTCTTGTGGAAAAAACAACATTGGTGAAACTAGGAGGTCACTCAAAACAAGAATAAAAGAGCATTATGTTGACATCAAAATCAGCACTCTTGCATAGCATTCCCTCCAAATTAAGGATAACATATGCATAGAGGACATTACTATCATTGCAAAGGAAGATCAGTACTTTAGGATACGATTCAGAGAGGCTATGGAGATATTAAGACATCCAAACAACCTCAATAGGGATGGCAGTCTCAAAGCTAGTAGGAGTTGGTTCCTTGTGCTCTCTCAACTCTAGGGTTTGTTCCCTCCCTTTCAATATTAAATTAATAGATTTATTGTTAACATTGTGAACTCTCATCAACATATTATTATTAATAATATTACTTTATTAATATTAATATTTCTCCTTCTCTATTCGTTTCTATCTAATATAATTCTATAGTTCATAGGTCTTTATATATTTTACATCAGTATATAATTAATTTTATTAACTTAAGCATTAATTTCATTATAATAATTAAACAATTGAAATAATTAATTAATTAATTAATGTAGGATATCTTGTATGATATTCTATTAATATATTACTAATGAATGAAGGTATTATATTATTAATATTATTCTTGTATATCTATTCTAATATATTATAACTTTAATATAATTAACATAATATTACTAATTCTTTTATCATTATTCTATTATATTAGGTTATTAATAACTTTAATGCATTAATTAACTATATTAATATAATTATTAATTAATTCTAATATATTAATTAATTATTTCTAATTAGTTAATTCCAATATATTAATTAATCAATTTCCTTTTAGGTTTTTAAGTTTTACCTCCTGTCAATTTACTTTTTTTTATGTTTCCTTTTTATCAATTCTATAAAATCCACATTGATATCATCAAGCATGAAAGAATATCTACAAGGTAATCCATGCTTTCCGTCCAAATTGAGTTACTACAATGTCTTAATCATAATAATAATAGGTGAGAATATGCATTTGCTACAAATAGGGAAGGATCTCTAGCCTACACAGAACTAACAAGTGTATAATTTGTTGAACATGTTTTTGTAGGCTACCCTCTTCTTCTTCCTCATGTATGGGTAACCATAGGAGAATTTGTTTCATCTAGGATGTAACTTTCTATCCAGCTATCATACATTATTTATCATATGTTGTCTTTTTCTTTCCATTTCTTTTCACAATTTATATACAACCTGAGCTTTTTAGCATGTAACTTCGTAGGCATGATTATGCCTAAGCTTTTCCTGAATGTTGAATTCTAAGTTCCTGAGGTTTTCTTTTATATGGTGATGTTTTATTTGCTTTGCTTATATGGGTCATCTGGCCACATAGTGGCCACTATCGCCTAATTGAAGAAAAAATGTTCAAGTTTCTTTTTTTTCCTAGGGGAAAATCTAGACACTAGTAATGTTGATGTTAAGATATATGTTGTATAAATCATTTATAGTCTACTTTTATTTATTTTCCAATGTTCATCACCTTTCATGTCTTATACTCTACATTGTTTCATCTTTGACTTTCAGAAGAGGAACTCAGTATTGATAGTAAGAAGCAGGAATTAAAGAAAGTGGAGAAGAATAACACTTGAACAACAAATGCAAAAAGATAGAGAGAAGATAACCGGTCTAGTGATACCCTTAAATCCAATATCCTACATGAGACACACACGTATAGACTGATGTTCAAGTCTTTAGAGTTGGTGAATTCACCTACAACGCCTTGGCAACACAATGATAATGTTTTGAAGTGATGAAACAATAATTCATGTGTAAATTTTAGTTCAACCAATATTGAGTTGGAAACTCATATTGTAATACTTGACATTTCATATAATATAATTTGTGGTTGAAATTATTTATAGTTGTACTTGATATTATTTAGTACTATAGTTAACATATGTAACTTTGTGTTTTCATATTAGATGAACATGCACATTGTATGGCAACTTTTTTTTTAATTTAGTGGCAAACGCATACTAATTAATTTTTGTTGATTAATAATGAACACATAAATAGAACTACTAAATTAGTGGTTTATATTGTTTAAAAATGAACATAAATAAAATGAATATACAACGACTAAATTGGTCATTTATGATGATTACTAATGAAAGAAAATGAAATGAATATAAACTACTAAATGAGTCGTTTATGTAATGAATATGAAACTACCAAAAAACATAAATAACTACTGTAGTTCATAAATTTTTATTACAAATGATGACTAATTTTTTTATATATATGACTATCAGTAGCTAATTTACAGTATCTTATAACATGACTAAAGTTCAGTCATATTTCTTTGGTTGTTAATTGGTTTTCTTGGGCGATCATGTAGTATTATATTTTTTTGTATATTGTGGTGATTAATGATGAAATTAATGGCCAAATTTATGACTAAAGATACTATTAGATGATAAAATTGAGACAACCAATTAATGAGTAAGCTAAATACAACTAAAATTTCGTCATGTTATAAGATACTGTAAATTAGCCATTATTGGTCAACGACTAAAAAATGGTCACTTATATGCAAATTTTTGTTGTAATTTAGTAATTAATTAGTCATTTTGTACTAGTACACATAATATCAAAGAAGTGATTTTGTTTTTAAATTGCAAACTCCATCGGTATTGTGACACTTGTATAACCATTGCAGAACTTGGGTCCATCGCGATTTCCATGTCTCAACATCGCAATTTCTACGTTTGAATGCCACAATTTCCATGCCGAAATAGTGTAATCTCCATGCCTAATTGTTGCAATTTCCATGCATAAACATCACAATTTCGACACCTCAACTTCAAAATTTCCATGCCTAAATGTCACAATTTCTATGCTTAAACGCCGAAATTTCCATGTCTTAACATTGCAATTTTGATGGTACAAATGGGTTCTCTTCAAATGAGATGCAACAACGATTGTCATCAAAATGTTGATCCCATAAATTGTGACAATGATTTGTGTTGAACATCCAAACATCAAGGAGATGTCGAAAATATGACTGCAAAAAGTTTCACATTTTACGAAATCTCTTTTTCGTCATTATAGATATGAATGATTTGCACAAGAGAGACAAATTGTCATCAAAAATTGGCTCAATATGTAGTAGTGACTCAATGTTATGGCATGGAGTGATGTTTCTACTATTGAAAATGAGGCTATAAATTTTCTCAAGCATCGTGTTTCCCAAATGAAACTCCTAAACTTAAACACATTAGCAGGCATTAGCCATTTCATGATGATATCCATCTTGGCAAGATATATCTTCAACTCCTTCACATATCAGATATTCCAGATACACCAATGACTATTGTGAGAATTCACACTTCTTGATATTTGGAAAAAACTAGTGCTTTTTAATATATCTATCACCTACATCTAATGTGAGATGTCCTCCTACCAGGTAGCACTAAATATTAGCATATCATCCAAATAAACAATATCAAATGAATCTATAAAATGATGCATTATATCATTCATTAACTTCATAAATGTAGTTGGTGTATTTCATAGGCCAAATGACATAAATAATCATTCATGCAAACCTCATATTGTTTTGAAGGTGTTTTTCTAAGTATGCTCTTCTCTTACTCAAACCTAGTGATACTCTTGCTTTAATTCCACCTTGGTTAAGTATTTGCCTTGCTACAAATGATCTAGAAGATCATTGATCTTGAGCATAATTTTGTTGAGTTCCTTGTAATCAGTACACATCTACCAAGTCCCATTGTTCCTTGGCACAATAATGATGGGTGACCCACATTGTGAAATAATTGGTTGAATGACACCCTATTTGAGTAGTTGTTGCAAATACATCTTCATCTTGTTTTACTTTATAGAAAATGTCCTATACAACCGAATGTTTGGTAGTAGAGATTCCAACAACAAATGGAACCCATGCTCTACTTCCCTCTTGGGTGGTATCCCTTTAGACTCCTGTAACACATCCTTGTATTCTTATAATAACCCTTCCATTTGTTTTTCTATTCCTTTATGCACCCCTCTAGGAATGACTTAGCTCTCATGGACTCTTCTATAGACTAGTTTTCTCTTAAAAACAATGAAGCATAGTTCTCATTATAACTAATCAAATTTTTATCCTGGTTGGCACTTGATAACAAGATATTCGACTTGTCTTTGTGTTTGTTGATGATGAACGATTTAATGTCCTTGATGAGGTGATAAACATCAATTGGGTCATGATTTGGATCATCTTAGTAAGGTTTTAAAGATATTGGTTACAGGGATAAAGACAATACTAAGACCATTAAGATAGAAAAAGAGAAGACAAACCCCTCACAAAAATCAACTAATATACAACCTTCCAAAATAAATTCACACCTTTTGTACATATGTGGTATGGCTGATAGAATAGCTAAAATTCTTTGGAAAAAAAAAAAGGAATATTGGTTCTATATTTAAACAATTGGAAGCTAGAAAATAAAAAATGAAATCAATTAAGGACAATATTTATCAGCTCAACTAAAAGGAATCTACAAAATCAATTTCTCTTGTGGAAAAAACAACATTGGTGAAACTAGGAGGTCACTCAAAACAAGAATAAAAGAGCATTATGTTGACATCAAAATCAGCACTCTTGCATAGCATTCCCTCCAAATTAAGGATAACATATGCATAGAGGACATTACTATCATTGCAAAGGAAGATCAGTACTTTAGGATACGATTCAGAGAGGCTATGGAGATATTAAGACATCCAAACAACCTCAATAGGGATGGCAGTCTCAAAGCTAGTAGGAGTTGGTTCCTTGTGCTCTCTCAACTCTAGGGTTTGTTCCCTCCCTTTCAATATTAAATTAATAGATTTATTGTTAACATTGTGAACTCTCATCAACATATTATTATTAATAATATTACTTTATTAATATTAATATTTCTCCTTCTCTATTCGTTTCTATCTAATATAATTCTATAGTTCATAGGTCTTTATATATTTCACATTAATATATAATTAATTTTATTAACTAAGCATTAATTTATATATAATAATTAAAAACAACTAAAAACCATCAATCATTAATTAATGTAGGATTATGTTATATGATATTCTATTAATATATTTACTAACGAATGAAGGTATTATATTATAAATATTATTCTTGTATATCTATTCTAATATATTATTAACTTTAATATAATTAAATTTATATTACTAATTCTTTTATCATTCTTCTAATATATTAGTTATAATTAATTTTAATGCATTAATAACTAATATTAATATAAATTAATTAATTACGCTATATATTATTAATTAATTTTAATTTTCTAATTAGTTAATTCCAATATATTAATTAATCAATTTCCTTTTAGGTTTTAAGTTTTACCGCCTGTCAGTTTATTTTTTTTTTATTGTTTCCTTTTTATCTATTTATACCTTTTTAACTCCCCTCTTTATCTCATCAATTACTCTTAATGATGGATCATGGTATGGACTTGAAACACCAATTAAAAATTAACATTCTGTATGAAAAACTCGAAACAAATTCTTCAAATTTTGACAAACACAGAAAATTGCAAATAAAGAGGTCATACTAGTTTGATATTTGCATGAATATTGTATCATGTGTGTATAAATAGGGACTCCCAAACACAACTCCATATACATCAAATGGAACTAAATCCAACTCTACTTCATAAATAGAATTAGCAATAATAGAAAATTTGATTATGCATTATTAATTTACTTTTATTTCTTCCTCTTCTTTGTCCCATGCAAATGGATATGGGATAGGATGCTCCTAATATCCAATGCCAATTTCTTGACCAAATATCCTACTATGATATTCTTCTATGATCATGAGTTGAATAGAGCATCAATTTTCATCTTCTTGACTTGTATCTCTATTTGGAATAGTCTAGTCATTTCCTTCTCTTCCTATTGTTGAAGGTCACTCAAATTCACTCCCTTATACACTGATGTATATACAATATTCTCGTTCATGTTTTAGCTACATTACACCTATTTTCTTGAATTAGTGACCATGAGATTTTTCTTCTAAGCATATTTATTTTACTTATTCCAATTGAGTTTTGGATTCAACTTACAACATTCCCCTATGTATAACCATCATCGTTATAATGGTTTTAATGGTTGTTAGGATATTTTAAATGGTGTGTTGTGGCTTCTGTATTTTAATATTTTCTTGCCTTCCACTTCTTCTTCCCCTTCTTGGATATTTACTTGTGCTCCTTCTACTTTGAACCGGTTGATTTCCATTTCTTATTACCTATGTTCTCCAAATATTGTGCTTATAGACAAGCCCTATCCATTGTTTTGTTTGAAAAACATTACTTGCTTCTGTAGATTGCTATGTAGACCTAATAGATACTTAAGGAGAACATGTGGGTTCTTTGGGGAGATACCCAAAATTATTTCCATCTTCCTAAATTTGATGGTGTACTCATGTACACTTTGCCCCTATCACTACCTATAGTAATGCTATTGGATTCACTAGTCCTCTACCTACCTCAGAGGGTAGAAATGCGACTTTAACAGAGATTTAAAATCCTCCCACTTAGTCATTAGAGGATTTCCTTCCAGTCTTAGGGTTTTTGTGTTTATTTCCCACTAGTTCATGGCATAGACATCTAATTTCAAATGTGCAAACAATTTTTTTTTTAGATAGAGGAGGAATGACCTATTATAGAGTTTTGTAAACCCAACATTTCGAACTACTAAGTGAGTCCATCATCAAGGGATGTGTCAATAGATATTCTAAAGATACTAATGATGTATCCATGAACATATTTTAGGATTATATATATATTATAAATATATTATATATATATATATATATATAATATATAATATATATATAATATACTATATAATATATATATATATTATATATATTATAGTATAATAATTGTAGCTGAGGGCAGTGACTTCGATTTACTGTCCAAAGTTTTACCCTCATGGGGGAAGGGTAAGGCCAAGATTTTGAACCCATAGACTTCCGGTCAGTGAGACTTCATTTCCACGGCCTTCCGCTGACTACCCAGTGACATATAATATATATATATAATAATCTAAGAAATTAGAGTCAGCATTATCCATTTATTTTTTGTTATAAATTCAGATTTTTATTTTTATTAATTATTTATTTATTTATATATATTTTTTAATAAGGAATTGTTATAACATTAATTGTTTAGTTAAATAATTAATCTGTTTAATTAATAATTAATATTAATTAGTTATAGTGTTTAGTTAATTATTAAATTGCTATAATTAATTATTTGATAATTAATTAACATCAATTTGATTTGTTCCATTAATTAAATTGTTTAATTAATTAATTAAAATTGGTTAATTAATTAAGATTGGTTAGTTAATTATCATTGTTTATAATTAATTAATTTGGTTTAAATAATTCAATATAATTTTAATTATTAATTTATTAATTAATTGTTTTGGAGCTATAAGTAAATGTTTCTTTTTGTTTGATTTGTCATTTTATTAATTTTTTTAATGAGAGAGTAGTGATTAAATTATTAAAAGGGATATGAGTTAATTATTGATTTTTTATAATTTCAAGTAAGGGTTTCCAAGTGTTGCTTAGTTTTAATCCATCATCTCGGTTCAAGTTGTTCTCCTTTTTTCTATTTCAATTGCTTCTTTGATTTTCCTTTTAAGATAGTGGTCTTGTTTTCTAACTAGTTTAACTTCTTCCATGCATATGTAATGAGAGGAAGAATGAACATGTTTTGCTAAGGCTGATTTTGAGGTCCTTTCTCTTCTTAAGTTGGCAGTGTGTTCTTTGATTTTGATGTTAAGAGACCTACCTGATTCACCTATGTATTCCTTTCTCCATGAGCAAGGAATAACATAAACAACTTTTTGAAGGTTAGGGTTTATGGGATCCTTGACTGAGTTGATGCACTTTGACCTCTTCCTTTCTGACTTTATTTCCTTGCCAATTTTTCCTCCACCTTGAGGGCTACCTCATAAGCTTCAATAGTACTTGGAGACAAAATACTAAGCTCATCCTCAATTTCATATGATTCTTAGACCATTGTTGTATCTTGCTACTTTTTCAGTATCTTCTTTGACATGACCAAATGTTTTACTTATCTTATAGAACTTCTTTGTATATTCTTATACTAACATCATTTTTTGCTTAATATTTTTCATTTATATAAAAATATTCAATTAGTGATCTCTAGGCATGAACTCACCTTTAATTTCCCACCATGTAATTATAACATTTAATCTTCTTCTTACCTTTGTTCTTCCATTTTGATTGTGTGTTATCCACCATAATGATGCATGACCTTTCAACTTGGTCATTGTATACTTGACTTTCTTCACCACATACTTGATTTTATTTTCATCAACAACATTCTCATAGTTAAAATGCCTATCTATAGTTGATCCAATTAATCAATTCTTTAGCATATAAGTTGACCTCATACATAGGCACTTCCTATTTCGATCTAGTGCTTAGTCTCAAAATGATCTTGATCATTTTTCTTCTATAATTTCTTCTTCAATGTCAACTTCTACTTTTTTGGAGAACTCATCTCTATATTGACATCATCAATGTCAATGCCCCTCCTTTGTGTAGTCTTCATTATTCATGTTTTAGCTACATTACACCTATTTTCTTGAATTAGTGACCATGAGATTTTTCTTCTAAGCATATTTCTTTTACTGCTTCCAATTGAGCTTTGGATTCAATTTACAACACTTCTCGTATGTATAACTGTCATCCTTATAGTGGTTTTAATGGTTGTTAGGATATTTTCAATGGTGTGTTGTGGCTTATGTATTTTAATATTTTCTCCCCTTCCACTTCTTCTTCCCCTTCTTGGATATTTGCGTGTGCTCCTTCTACTTTGATTCAGTTGATTTCCATTTCTTATTACCTATGTTCTCCAAATATTGTGCTTCTACACAAGCCCTATCCATTGTTTTGTTTGAAAAACATTACTTGCTTCTGTAGATGGCTATGTAGACCTAATAGATACTTAAGGAGCACATGTGGGTTCTTTGGGTAGATACCCAAAAGTGTACATGGGTAGATACTCATGTACACTTTGCCCCTATCACTACCTATAGTAATGCTATTGGATTCACTAGTCCTCTACCTACCTCATAGGGTATAAGTGTGACTTTAAGAGAGATTTAAAATCCTCCCACTTAGTCACTAGATGATTTCCTTCCAGTCTTAGGGTTTTTGTGTTTATTTCCCACTAGTTCATGGCATAGACCTCTAATTTCAAATGTGCAAACAATTGTTTTTGTTACTCCTCTATGTAGTGAACACTAGAATAAACTTCTACTACTGTAACCAATGGTTTAACTTCTAATCATCAAGCTCACATTAATATCGGTTGGTGTTAACCTTTGCTTCCATCTTAAGCATGGACTAGGAATGATTAACAATACTCTAATTGCATTGTTCCTTTTTGGGTTCATTTGTATGCCCCCTGTCTCATTCTTCATGGTCCCTTAATCTCCCCTCTAATCTAACCTTTGTGTTAGAACCTTCATCTTCTTTGAATAAACCTATCTTATATCAATGACTTGTGCTTCTAGCCACATGAACATGTCCTTCATGGGATCTTAAGGGTTATTAATAAAGTCATCAAACATGGTTAAGGTTTTAAGACTATTATCTTAATCGATCTAGATCCCCTGCATCTTCTCACCATATACCCAAAGAAACCTTCTTTGATACCAATATGGTAGGTAAACTACCTTAGATATTCGACTAGAAAATTTTGTCATAATAGTTCTAATAAAGAATATTTACTAAAATCCAAAATATTTACTATGACAGTTTCCTTATATTTTTGGAGTTATTATGTTACTGTCTACTATGTGTGCATGCAAAATATAAATATGTAAAAAATAGAGAACAAATAGAACAATCACTCGTAAAACCATAATAATAAAATAAATGAACTGGGAAACCCTTTTAGGAGAAAAACCAGTAGGAAGGTGAGGATGCATTTCTCTTTCTTTCTGTGAATGGAAATGGATGCAATTACAAAGGAATGAGACCTATAGCCCATGGGATGTTATAGAACAAAAAGGTTCAATGTTTTCTCTCTCTCACTGTCTCTCCACTCTTAAATACTCTCTTGATCTATGGAAAAAAATTCCTTCTATTAGGTTAAGTATGACTTTGTCAACTCATAACTAGAGTTACATACTGACTCTTTTATTCTTCTTCATCATGCGAATATCCCCTTTTCCATGGATGATGGGTGTTGAAATGGTATTGTCTCAAATCATAGTGGTCAAAATAAGAAGGTCAATTTCTATGTGGCATAAATTTTGCATACGAAGTCTGATTAAGATAATTCTTGCACTCTTGGAAAGGTATTTGTGTGTAGAATAGTGTTAGAGGTTGTAATGATTTAGCAAAAAATTTATACCACCAAAGAAATATGTTTAATGTCTCAAAATTCTTTTGGAAGGTTTCAAACCCTCATTGCCCAAACTGGGATGCATCGGTAAAAATGGTCCTGTGAATTGATTCCTTCAATTTCTTCACTCTCAAAGCATCAATATGGATAAAAAATAATATAATGATCCAATCTGTATGATGTGTAATATATATATTCCCTTGATTTATGGAGGTGTTCTCTTAACATTCATGAGATTTGTGACCAATTTTGTTACATGTATAACATCTAAAAACAAAGTTTCTTCCCTTACCTCTTTGATATGGTCTTCTTCCTCTAATATATCCACCTCTTGATGATTGTCTTGGATAATATGAACTAATACCTTCGTCCTTTTGAACTAGAAATCTTCCTTGACCACTTGATGTACTTTGACCTCTTGATTTACTTTGACCTCTTCCTTTATGACTTTATTTCCTTGCCCATTTTTCCTCCCCCTTGAGGGCTACCTATTAAGCTTCAATAGTCCTTGGAGACAAAATACTAAGCTCATCGTCAATTTCATATCTTAGACCATTGATGTATCTTGCTACATTTTCAGTATCTTCTTCGACATGACCAAATGTTATACTTATCTTATAGAACTTCTTTGATTATTCTTATACTAACATCATTTTTTGCTTCATATTTTTCATTTATATAAAAAAATTCAATTAGCGATCTCTAGGCATGAACTCACCTTTAATTTCCCACCATGTAATTATAACTTTTAATCTTCTTCTTACCTTTGTTCTTCCATTTTGATTGCATGTTATCCACCATAATGATGCATGACCTTTCAACTTGGTCACTGTATACTTGACTTTCTTCACCACATACTTGATTTTATTTTCATCAATAACATTCTCATAGTCAAAATGCCTATTTGTGGTTGATCCAATTAATCAATTCTTTAGCATATAAGTTGACCTCATACATAGGCACTTCTTATTTCGGTCTAGTGCTCAGTCTCAAAATGATCTTGATCATTTTTCTTCTACAGTTTCTTCTTCAATGTCAACTTCTACCTTTTTGGAGAACTCATCTCTACATTTACATCATCAATGTCAATGCCCCTCCTTTGTGTAGTCTTCATTACATCTAACCGTGTTCACATGTTCCTTATTTTCAAACAAAACTCGATTTGTAGATTGTCTTCCTTGACTTATTCCCACTTCTTTGCCTCTATGTACCACTTTTTTATTATTATTAATCTTACATTCTAAAAAAGCATATTTCCTCCAAGTATCATATTCTTTATAGAACTATTATAAAGAAAGATTATTAACCTTATTCTACAACTTAAACATGTTCTTTATTTTCAAACAGAAACTCAAAGGGAGATTCCAGATGGTTTGGTGATATCGCCAAGAAAAGCATTCCTCAACTTGATATCATCAATCAGGATAAGGATAGTCCTAAAAAAAGAAATCAGGAGGCCCGCCCAAGAATCAGTATAAAACCCGCCTGGCCATTACGAACTATAATATTAATCCCCTACCTTAGGTGATGAGTTGATCTTCCTCAACTTATTCCCACTCCTTTACCTCTATATACCACTTTATTATTATTATTATTATTATTAATTTTACCTCTCAAAAAACATATTTCCTCCGAGTACCAAATACTTTATAGAACTATTACAAAGGTAGTTTCTTAACCTTATTCTGCAACTTAGATCTACAACTTAGAAAATAAAATTATTTTGAAGAAAACGATATAATGCTCCTACATCATATTGCTAATTTAACTTTTAGATTTCTAAATAATGACGCTTAATTCAAGATCACCTAACGATATGTTGCCATGGTCCTTTGGCAACATATGTCAATAAAACAATATCGTTACATCATTAAATTTATAGCAATAATAGAAAGATAAATAAATATTAAAGTATCAATTTTCCGAAGTAAGTAAATTTACGAAATCCAAAATACTACTTTGCAGCACGCTATGTAAATATTAAATTAAATTTAAATATATTAAAAATTTGTTTATATTTAATGTATCTTATAAAAAATTGTTTTTAGTGTTTGTTTAAACGTGGTGATTGATATTGTCTTAGCTTGTAGTGAAATTGCTTATGTGATTGGAATCTATTGATATGGAAATTTAAAATTATTAATAAAATAAATATTTAAAAATATATTTTTTTAAATTAATAGCATTATGGATTTAAAATCAAATTAAAACTATTGGCTTAAAAATAAAAATAAATATATTACCTTACAAAGTCAATAAACTTATAAAATAAAAAATTGATTTGCAAAGTCAATTAATATATATAAATCCGGTAGCTATTATTGCTGCCTGATCCAAGTATGACGTACCTTGACAATGTTTGTGGCGTTTGTGGAAAACTGTTCAGTCGGCTAAGCCAGAACTTTAGTTGGGTGATTGCACAACAATTTTATAATACTTTAGTTGGGTGATTGCACAACAATTTTATAATAATAAAAATTTTTATTCTCGGTTCTCAAATTGCAATATTTTATTTTAGTTATTGAGTTTTGATTGAATTTTGAATGATCGAAGATTAAATCATATTTAAAATTTATGTCGAATTGTTGTCATATTTAAGACAAAAAAGAGAATATACAGTACAAGTTAAATTTTAATATTAATTTTTATTAAATATAATATTATTTAATAAATATTTTCTTTAGAAGTTTAAAGAGAAAAAATGATTGCAAGAGCTGATGGGCATACTATAGGGCATTAAATGTCCGGCTACATGCGTCCTTGTTAGCTCTTTAACACACGCGCACATACTTTTTATTTATCTATCACCGCACGCACGTGCGTTAAAGAGCTAACGGGGCACATGTAGCCGGGCATTTAATGCCCTATAGTATGCCCGTTAGCTCTTGCCAAAATGATTAGAATCATATTCTATTGAAGGATTATTGTATTATAAAGCAATGTCGCGAGAGGTAATATTTTACTACATGATATGATTTTAAAAGGTAAGAGGTAATAGGATATCTAATGGTATGAAATTAATTAAATATATTTTTATATTAAATGGGATTGAATGGCATTTGTTATTTTTTATGTGATGATATTAGATAATTTGTGTGATAATTTTATAATTCTATTAAGTAAATATAATTTTAGATTATTAAAATTATGAAGGAAGAAAATGATATACATATTTATACCCAAAACAAAAAGATCCAATGAAATTTAATTTCTATTTTCACTTAACTTCTATTAATAAATGGAGAATGTTGAAACCATATAAATATAGAATGAAATGAATTTTTTCGAATGGTGAAGCTTATTTCTAAGAATAGATGTGATGGCTATGTCCCTTTGTTGAGCTGTCTTACAATAAGGTTTGAAGGTCTTTTTATCATAAAGAAGCAAGAAGAAGCCATAAACATCCAAAAGCCTAACCCTTAGAGATGAAGCGCCAAAAGGTTTGTGCGCCCCAATGGGGTAAGTTGGAAAGTCAACTTCTTGAGTCTTAAATTTGGAATACAATCTTTATTTGCATGCATGATAATATGTTAGAAAGGTCTATCCAAAGTATACATTTTCCAATTGGCAGTCTGTGAGTCATGTTGAGTACCCATTCCCCAAAAAAACGTCGTTTAGGGTCTCAAATGACTTCAAAAGTTCAAGACCAAAAATATTGTAGAAAAACTACAAAAATACAAAATTATATTGTTAACCATTGGAATTGTCAGTCATTGATATCCACCACGATAAGTATTGCCCCCTTAGGAAGCAATGGTCTCCATTGCATTGAGTGCCTCCATGAAATGGGGAAACTTCTGCTAAACTTGGCATTTTCTTCTCCACGCCAAAGAACACAATTTTATTAGTCTCAGAGATGACCTTACTTCATTGCTTAATAGAGATTGAAGAAATGGAAGTAGGAAAGATACCTTTGCTATTTTGTATAGTTGTTTGCCCAAATTAATGATAACATTACATCTAAACTCATATACATCACGACGCTTCCATAAGTATGGTTGGCCTAAAACAACATCACAAAATTTTAGGGGAGAAACATCACAGAATACCTCATCATTGAAAGGCTTGAGGTTGTAGGGAAAGTGGAACTATTGGCTAACATGAAAAATTCTCCTTTAGTGGACCTACTTGATGGTGTATTGTTGTTGGTGTGATATTGATGGTAGGTGTAACCACTTAATGAACTTTGTTGAGATGATGTTTTTCTACTCCTATTGTTGATAATGAAATATAGTGGACAACCGTTCACCCACATTTTCTAGTGAAAGAGATGCTCACATTCCTCTAGATCTTCGGGCTCACTTTGTTGGACCTTGGTATTGGCAATGGTGGCACTATGTTTTGCATCAATTGTTTATTTCCCCTTATCTCAGTATGGTTCAAATTCAAAACTTGTGTAAGACTCAAAGGCTTTTAGCTCGACCACTAATTGTTTTCTTGAATGACATTCATTGGTGTTACGAGATGGGATCTTATAGAAATCACACCACTTTCTCGTGTCTTTCTTCATCTCCCCCTTACCATCCTTTGTTTTCAGCTTACATGGGTGGTCCTAGGATGGTCCAACCTAACTTTATCCTTTGTTCTGTGATTTGGGGGGTGCTCATTCCTTGTTTTTTCTATGAAAGATTTGCAAATCTAAAGTCTCGTTTCTTCTGTTTAAATTTATGTTTGCTTTTGACAACATATCAGTATGTTGCACCAAGTGAGGAGATGTCAAAGAGCTCCATTTATATTTGGATGTATACGCGCAAATAACCACATTTACTTGAGCACCAAATATCACTCGGAGTCTTTGATACCCAGTTTGGTGCACAAGGTATGAAAGGTATTTATGAACTTTGGTACTACCTAGTCTGTTTCTTATTGTAGTGTGGTCCATCTCATGTACTGGTCTATGTAGCTTCCAACATGGTAATATTGTTTTTTAACAAGATCCCTAAAAATATCCCAAGTGGGTGTGACTAAAAATAATGCAGATTCCTCTGTGGCCCTTTGCTCATAGGTGGCTCATAGTAAGTTTTCCACTAATCCTTTGTTGAAAAATGTGCAACAAGAAACGTTAAATTTAGAATGTGCTAAAAATAGACCTACTAAAAATAACATGTCTAAAAATAGCAGTTTGGCCAGTGAGATCATTAGCCACCTTAGGTGAAAGGTGAAACTGCTAAAAATAGAAAGTTCTAAAAATAGCATTTCTGGGTCCCTTCCTATTTATAGCAATCCCTGGTCTATCTATAGGAAGTAAAATTAATTTTGGTCTTAACAACAGTTGGAAATATTAATTAATTAATTCAGTTGAGTTAATTAGTTAAGGAAATTCGAGTTTGAAGTTTTTGTGAGCATGCACATGAGTTGTCCCACTCATTGAGGAATTTATCCTTAATTTCATCCACTGTTTGAGGGAATAAGTATGAGTTCTATAATGAGAGAATCAGTTGAGTTAGTTCTAACTAGTCAAGTCCAGTTAGATTATTTTAACAAGTTGTTAAAATAATAAAATATAGTTTGTTAATGCTTGCATGCATGTGACAACTATTATTTTAGATAACTGAGGATTCACTCATGGGTAACTATTGCATGTCAGTTCTGTCAAAGACCGAGTTGAGATCAGATGTGGGAGAGTGTACTATTAGATGCTTGGATATTTCTAGTAAGTATTCCTTGCATGGAGAAGGATCTATTATAGGAGATTGGAGGACTTGTGGCCTATATATTGAGATCTAGGTAGTCCATGATTTTCATCTTTTGATTGAAGATCATGAGGATCTTCTAATTACAGAGAGAGCAGGATAGCTATTGAGCTGATTCTTTTTGTATGTTGTTGAGGATCTCCACTTGATTGATAATACAGTGTTGGGGTTTTATGATGGTGCTTTCCCCAATGATATATTCTGTGTTATGTGTGATTGATTCCTTCTTATCAGTTATATGTGTTCTTTTTGATGTTGCTCATGGTTGATTAAGCTTCTGCTAAATTGTTTGTAGAAGTAGATCAAGTGTTTTGCTTTAGTACATTGCATTACTAGGTTGATCTACAGGTGGGAAATTTCTACATGGTATTAGAGCTAACTGATTTGTAGAAAAAATTCTACATGGTATCAGATCTAGCTGATTTGTAGAAAAATTCTATAATAATTCTACATCCTTGACATGGGGGTTAGCCTTAACGAGTGCAAAGGTAATATTTTCTCTACGAGAAAATTTGTGGGCCAAAAATTACCCTTCTAGGAAATTTAACCATTTTCCCACTATATCAATATCTATCTAACCTTCAAATATAGGAATATCAAAGTTAACTTGTACCTTCAAAGGAGTGACACCTCCAAAGTAGTCACTTGAATAAGATGTGTCGCCTATTAGCATTTGTTGAAGGATATAGGAAAATTTATCCTGCATCTCATTCCTTTGTCGCTTGAGAGCTTCTTCGAGCAATAGTTTATTATGATTTCCTACTCCCTCATCTTTCCTTTTTTGCGCTATGGAAGGCCATTTGGTTTGACGAAGACACTCTTGTGAGGGCTCAAGTAGTTCAAGTACCAATTCCTTATACCTCGATTTCATTAGCGTCATGCAAAAAAACAAAAATAAAGAACAAACCACTCTGATACTACTAATCCAAATTTAAGGAGGGAACAAAATGATATACAGATTTATACCCAAAACACAAAGATGTAATGAAACTTAACTTCTATTATTAAGTGGAAAATGTTGAATCTCCATAAATGCATGGTGAATACAAATTAGCTCAAATGGTGGTAGCTTATCTCTAAGAAGAGATGTGACGGCTACGCATCTTCATTGAGCTATATTACAGTGAGGCTCTAAGGCATTTAAATCATAAAGAAGCAAGGAGAAACCCTAAACATTCAAAAACATAACCCTACTAGGTGAAACACCAAAATGTTTGTGGGCCCTGATGAGGTAAGTTGGAACACCAACTTCTCAGAGTCTTAACTTTGACATATGAACTTTGTTTGGCGTGCATGATATCCCCTTAGAAATGTATATCCAAGGAGTAAATTTGCCTACTACACTTAGCAATTTATGACTATGAGTGGAAGTTTAGGACAAAAAAAAACTGTAGAAAAATTGCTAAAATAGAAAATTGTGCTCTGAGGCGATGGAATAGATGGGTGGCCACCGATATCCAATGGAATCATTAGAGATGCAAAGTAGTTGAAATTTCATTTGAGGCAACGGAATAGGTGGGTGGCCACCGATATCCAATGGAATCATTAGAGTTGCAAAGTAGTTGAAATTTCATTTGTTGATGTAGAAGAGATGATAAGAATATCCCAAAATCTTTCATATACAACCACAAAATAAAGATTTGGATGAAAAGATTAATTTTCCAACATTTAATTAAAAAAACGCCTATCAACATCATAGATAGTTTTAAGATTTTACTCTAGGAGCTTCTAGTATTTTTATTAGTCATTTATGAGATTATCTATATCCAAATCACTTGTAGATTTGAAGTGATGATATACAAATAAGAGACACAGTGCATATAAATATTATCCAAAATTTTTAAAATAAATATATTTTCATAAATAGAAAAATTTAAATTATGATAATGCACTATATTGCTAGTGCTTTGATATTGCTGATCTGAATTTATGAAGACAATGACATGATACACAAATTTATACCCAAAACAAAAAATGCAGTAAAACTTGATTTCAATTAATAAATATAAAATGTTGAAGCTACATAAATGCAAAATGAATGACATGATATACAAATTTATACCCAAAACACAAAAATGCACTAAAACTTGATTTCAATTAATAAATATAAAATGTTGAAGCTACATAAATGTAGAATGAAAACAAACTAGCTCGAATCGTGGTAGTTATCCATGAGAATAGATCTTATGGCTACATGTTTTCATTGAATAGTCTTACAATGAGGCTTGGATGCCTTTGTATCATAAAAAAAAAGGAGAAACATTAAGTATCCAAAAACCTAATCTTAAGAGATGAAGTGCCAATAGGATTGTGGGTCTGGAACATCAATTTCCACAAGTCTAACTTTGACATACGATTTTTGTTTAACATGCATAGTTGCAAAGGTATATCTAATGAGTTCATTTTCATACTAGGCTAAGTAATATAGACTTTATGACGATGAGTACCAAAAAATTGTAGAAAAATGGCTAAATTAGAAAATTGTGTCGTGAGCCAATAAAATAGGTGGGTGATCACTAATATCCACGAGAATCATTAAAAATACAAAGTAATTGAAATTTCAATTGTTAACGTAAAATAGATGATAAAAATATCCCAACATTTTTCATATATAGCGATAAAATAAAAGCTGAGATAAAAAAAATAATCTACCAATCTCTAATAAGAAAAAAGGAGCCTATCAACATCATAGGTAGTTTTAACATTTTATTATTTAGTTATCTTCTTACTGAGTCATCGCCGGGGTTATCTACATCCAATTTAGTTGTAGGTTCGAAGTGATGCTATAGAGTTAAGGGACAAGGGACACCGTGCACATATATATTATAAAAAAAAATTAAAATAAATATATTTTATAAATAGGAAATTTAAAATTAATATAAAGCGCTATATTAAAAGCCTTATTCTGGCTGGGAACCAAAATAGAAGCGAGCAGAGAATCATAGGTATTTTGTAGTAACTAAGGGAATAGGAGGGCTTCGATCTTCATATTCTTGAATCTGGTACTTGTGTGAACAACCAGAGTCGCTGCAAGCTCCTGTGCACGTCATGGAACATGAAGTTAAGGGAGGAATTTCCACACTATGCGCTAATTCCTCCTCCTTTGACATGTTTGATATTAATGGCCTCGCACTTATGGAACCAGGAGACCCGCATGCCGGCGATCAGAACGGCTTGTTATACTGCACAGATGCCATGCAAGGGAACTGCGGCCCAGGATCTCTGATACCCATATGCCTTTCTTCTTCTTCTAATTCTTCCCATCCGATAGGCCTGCAGGGATGGAACTTTGCGACTAGCGATTCTTTGTGGGGATCACATGATTTGCCTCTAAAAGCCGATCAGAGTTTCCAGCCGCCTCTTCTTCATAAGGCCACTGAGACTCTCACAAGAAACGGGAGTGGGAACCTGTCGTGCTTCACGCAGGAGGAGTGGAGATCCCACCCTTTTGGAGGACTGGAGATCCCATGCGAGACCAGCCACTACGTCGGAGGTTCGATTCCCCAGGGGAGGGTTGAAAAAAGGGAGCCAACCTGGGGGTATTCGTCAGATGAAATAGATGATTTGAAGGAGGAAGACGAGAAAGGTAGCCAGGACGGGCGCCCGCAGCCGAAGACGTTGCTTTTGGAAAGGAAGCGACGCGGTCAACTGAATGAAAGGCTCTATACTTTACGCTCCCTTGTTCCAAAGATCACCAAGGTACTCAATTTTCTGATCCCATATTCATCACATAAACGAAATTCTCTACAACTCTGGAGCGGTTTTACGCGATGCAATAATTGAGCTGAGGTTCATAGAGGGGTTAATGAGTCCGTTTTACGCGATGCAATAATTGAGCAGAGAGGCTCAGTGAGCTGAGAGGCTCGTTGACTTTAGAGGCTCTGAGGGCTCAATGAGTCTAAAGGAGAGGTTTATTGAGCTTAGAGGCTCATTTATCGAAGAAGTTTATTTTAAACTCAGTATGATGTTTAATGCTGTCTGTCCATTATCAAAGTTGAAAGTATAATGTGTAATATTGTCTGTCCGTTATTAAAATTGAAATTTTGATTATGTAAACTAAAAATAAAAATTTAAAAAAATTTTAAAAATTTTTTTGCTGATATTAAATCTTTATTTAAGATAAATTCATATTAATATAAAATATTTTGATTAATTTAATTGAAAAACTCTAAATCCGTAAAGCTATTGAACTAAATAACAACTTACAACCCAAAAATTATTCTGCAATTTTGCTGGGTGCTTTTTAGATGTCACTTAGTATTTTCCTCCCAACAATTTGATGTCCAAATTTCTTTCAGTAATTTTTAAAGTTAGGATACTCAAAAATAAAATGTTGTTTCATTATTATGAACAATATTGCAGTAGGAGTAATCACCATATTTTTATTTTTTTAGAATTTGTAATTGTTATTTTTGGATTTTAATTACTGGTTTGGAAAGTTTACTAACACTTGGATTTTGATGTAACAGCAAACCTCTTTGTAGTATACATGCCTAGGCTCAGTTTTGATTCTTTTAAAAAAATCCATAATTACCGCCCTAGAAATCCTAGCTACTGAAAATTTTTGTTATAACCACAAACCTCTTCAACAACAGACACAACTCTATACATATAAATTTCAAAATTCTTACTAGTACAATAAAAGTAAATATAAATAGTTTCTGTAATCTGTAATGGCCACCCTAGAAATCCTAATCACTGAAAGGTAAGCCTCTTCAACAATAAACACAACTCTAGGCCTATAAACAACAATAAACACAACTCTATGCCTATAAATTTCAAAGTTCTTGCTTGCACAGTAAATATAAATAGTTTCTGAAATCAGTAATTGCCACACTAAGAAACCTAATTACTGAAAGATTTTGCTGTAACGTTAAACCTCTTCAATAACAGACCAACTCTATGCATATAAATTTCAAAGTTCTTACTTGCAAAGTAAATATAAATAGTTTCCTTTCAAAGTTTAGTAATGGGAAGATGAGAGTTTGAACTCATTAATATAAATAGTTTCCTTTAAAGTTTCGTAATGTGAGGATGAGAGTTTAAATTCACTTTATTTTTTAGGTAATTATACCAGTATGCAAAGACAATACTTTATTGTATTGAGAGGTGCATGAAGCGTTATGGGTGATTCTTGCTTTTTAAATTAAAAAAAATATATATATATTTTTATTGTATTTTTACCGAACCAAATTAATTATTTATTTTTTGAAATAAAGATTTAATGTTTTTATATTATAAAAATAAAATTGAAATTTATTATTTAATTTCTAGTAATTTATGTTTTATAATTAATTATTTGAAATATATATGACTTTAATTTTAAAGACAAGGCTATTTTGTTATTGCCTTTTACAGTTTTGT
>APFE030787582.1:143054-162771 GCA_000404065.3 Pinus taeda
TACTCCAAAAATAAAGTTTACACCAGGAAGGATTTGATCCTTCTCAACATATGATAAATCTTAAATGAATTTAGGTTAAGAAGTTTCAATTAGAATTTTAATTTATTGTGTTCTTTGCTCATGTAATGTTTAACATTTTGACTATATATCAAAAGTGGAGAGGGACCAAATCTCTTGAAATGAAAACTTCTTTTAAAATGAAAAGAGATTTCATTTGCGTTTCAATAAATTTCATCTCTCTAACCTTGACAAACCAAAATTAAAATGAATCCAAAATAAAAATTAGATAGATGAATTTTTTTTTTCAACTTTTCCTTGAAGCCAAAAGCTAATTCTACAACCCACTATGACTGGATGTCTAAGTTTGTTTCATATTACTTTAAAATAAAATAAAAAATAAAAAATAATATTCTACATAGAAAAATAAAGTGACCTATATAAAAAACAAATTTTATTTTTATGGTTAAATTTTTTATTTAGCCTTATATATCTTCTATTTAATATCTAAAATCCACATTTAAAAGAATGTATATTGATTTGTGTAGATGGACAAAGCGTCCATAGTGGGAGACGCCATCAGCTACATACAGGACTTGCAAAAAGAAGTGAAAGACATTCAAGCAGAAATCGAGGGCCTTCGATCAAACGTAGGCAACCACAATGATTCACCACCATCTCCTGAGAGAGAAGATTCAGGAGATTCAGATTTGGATAACGAAACGGACTTGTATGAAGACGGCAACAACGGCAGCCTTACACATCACGATGCTCCGACATTGCCTACCCTTGATGTAATGCAAACCTCGTCGTAATTTCTTTTCATGTTTTGAGGCTCTTTCAACTTCGAAAATCCTGTGTCCTAATCAATATGTTTTGGTATATTTCCAGGTAAACGTGAGCAAGGTTAACGACCGAACGTTTCATGTTAGAATTTACTGCGAGAAGAATCCGGGAGTGATGGTAAAATTGATGCTAGCCCTCGAATCGCTTAAACTCGATTTTCACAACGCCAACCTCACTGCTTTGGATGGCCATATGCTCAAAACAGGCACAGTAAAGGTATGTCCTCTCCATTACGAAATTGGATCTAAATTTTAGTTAGATCAATCTCATAGTTAGAATTTAGAATAGTCTTAAATATATCTCATAGTTAGAATTTAGAATAGTGTTAAATATATCCCATTGTTAGAATAGTATTAAATAAAATTTGATTGAACCAGGTAAATAAATTTCGGAGTTAGAATAGTGTTAAATAAATCTCTTAGTTAGAGTAACGGTAAATTTAGATAGTGTTAAATAAATTTTATAGTTAGTAGAGCCTTAAATTCATGTGGATTGTAAATTTTGAGAATATTTTAGAATCAGAGAGTGAGGTAAAAGACTAAATATCATCCCTAACTGTTTCAAAAATTATTTTAAAATCTAAAATTTGCATAAAAACAATATTTAAAGTAATATTTTTTTTTTATATATTTTTTAATTATTATTTTAAATTATATTATTAAATATCTAAAAGCTATGAAGCAATTCAATATTAAGCATTCTGAATTTGTTTCACTTGCTTTGGATTGGTTAAATACTAAAATCTATAATAACATTTAAGTTTACCTAGTAAAGAATTATGACTAAAAAGAAACTCAAGCATCCATACTTTTTATGTAATTGATTTACCTATCTTTGGTTTTTGGTGGTTTTAAATCTACAATTAAAACCTAGATTTATGAAATTTGCTTTATTTCATAACTTGGATTTAAATTTAAGAGTTAATAAAATTTATAAATAAAAAAAGTATATCAAAAGATAGATAATACGAAACAAAAGTGCAAATTTCTACTATTTATATTATATATAATATATATTATTAAATATATATGTGCAAACATTATATATATGCAACTTTTATATGTAGAGTATGTCAAAACACCATTTTATATCTTTTATCCTTGGTTTTTTAATGCTGCTTCTCATTGGCTATTCCAATTAATTGGAGTATTCTTTTTTTATTATAAAGAAAATGGTTAGTGTTTTATTTCCCCCCTTCCAAAAAATGTATATTGGTAACACTTAAAATGATTGAGAAAAATATTTATAAAAGTAATATACTAGTAATGTATACATGATTTATTAAAGTTTATGTTTAGATTTTTTTGGGGGAGAGTACTTATATCCAACCAGGTCTTACATTTATATGCCCACTTATATATGTAGCTTTTTTTAGATGGATATTGTTATCTCAACTTTATCTCACCATTCTTTTGCTTCTGCACACTTACTCACACAAGGTGCTCTCCTCTTCTCGCTTTATCTCAACCAACATCTTGATCTAGTTTCTAGCTACATTGGCTCATCTATTTTGACTTTGCTCTTTACTTATGAATATACTTGCAACTATCTCATGTTATCTCTAAACAGTTGATAAAACACTACAATTCTTCTTCTCTGGATAACAACTTTTGTTTTTTGTTTTTTATTTGGCTTTTATACAACTGGTTAATAATTAAAATAATGCTAAAAACAAATAATTCTAAAAAACACACACAAACCATTTACAAAAGAGTTGCTATCCTCCAACATAAATATAACTAAATTAGTCCAACCAATTATTCAACTCTAACGCATTATAATAATAAAAAAACCCAAAAACTTTTAAAAACTTTAACCACCTATAATAAAATGTTACATACCTAATATTAAAAACGGCTTAAAATCATCACTATCATCTTAATAATCTAATCTAAATTATTTTGTAAAATCAATATCAATAATTTAAATAATCTTATAATTTTTCATTTATTAATATAATGTTACAAACCTAATATTAAAAACTGGTTAAAATCAGCACTGTCATCGTAATAATGTAAATTATTTTGTAAAGTCAATATCAATAATTTAAATAATCTTATAATTTTTCATTTGTTAAAGTCTACTCAACTAACCCAAACAGGCGAAAGTGTTGACCAGCCCATAAAAAAGGTCTGCAACAGCATCTCCTCTATTTCTATAGTATAATATTGATAATGCAGAATCTATAATTAAGATAATGTAGAGAATCTTTAATATTTCTAAGTTATATCTTTCATATTATATGTTATTGTGGCACGACCTTATTAGCTACATCTGTGTGATTTTTTTTTTTGTTAACTTTTGCATTTGTCGATTAGAGTGTCAAAAATTTACTATTCAAATTTCTACGTTATTTTTTATAACTTTTACCTTTATTAATTCTAATTTTAAAATATTAAAATAAGCCGTACACACTACACATATTTTTAACGTAATTGCATGATTTTTCCAATATTGCAGATTAAAATGCCTGATGCACCAATGGAAGCAGATGCACTTAGAGAGGTCATTCTAGAAGCTTCTTCCCAATACGGCTTTAGAGCGACTTGATTATACTAGAGAAGCTCAGATTTGACTAGATTATACCAGAGAAGCTCAGATTTTTATCCTTGCACAATAGGATAGTCTAAAACTTCTAAATGTTCTTTTCAATATTTTGATTAGGGTGGTTCAATTCTCTTTTCGGAGGTGGCAAACGCTTCTATAACTCAATCGTCCATATGTTCTTGGTTAGTAATGAAGTAAAAAATTAACATTTAATATTTTATTTTTATTATTGTAATTGTGATGTGTAAAATATTAGTAAAAAAATCCTTATATTAAATTAAATTCATTTGAGATATAAGTTTAAAAATATATTATATATATATATATATATATATATTATATATTATATATATTTAAAAAAAACTAATATTTAATTATATAAATTAAAAAAATACATTTCGATGTTTTAAGGAGAATTAGGGTTTATTAAATTAAAAAATGTTATATGATTAAATTAAGATGTGATGTAATTTTACTTTAACATTTTTAAGAGTTATATATGGTTTTTTCATAGAACCAAATTTAAGTTAATTTATCTCTCTTCAAATATTGTACATTGTTTAATAACTAGTACAATAATAATACATTTTTAATGCTATTTATCATTTTTCATATGAAAAAATTTAAGTTAGTTGACTTCTTTTCAAATATTATACAATTTTCAATGTTACAAGAAATTAGGAGTACAATATGGCTTATAGTGTTATCAAAATAAGTTAGTTTATCCCTCTTAAAATATTGTATAATGTTTAATGACAACATTTCAAGAAACTAGGAGTACAACACTCTCATGAAAAATTCTCCTCTCTACTTAATACACTTCAGGGCTTTAAGACTTTTAAGAGTCATTTATGATTTCTATTGTGACCAAATTTAGGTTAGTTTATTGCTCTTTAAATATTGTGCAATGTTTAATGGCAATGTTTCAATATACTAAGAGTGCTTATTTCAAAAAGATGTTTGGTGAATTGTAATGCTAAAAATTTGACATTTTACATATTTTTAAATTCTATCTTTGCTAATTTTAAGTGAATTGAAATGATTGGTAGGGAATTGGTTTTTTTTTTTCATCAGAAAAGAAAAAAAAATTATCATATTTTTAATTAAAAGCATAAAAGTTATATTTTATAGATACACATAGTGAGTATGCAGAAAGAAGCAAAGAAAATACAAGAATGAACTAGAGAGAGCAGTAAGCGAAGAATGGTTTAGTTAGATACAAAGAACCACAAACATATGCTTAGAGCATCAAAAGTGAGAAGAAAAATAAAATTGCTAACAAGTGCTTGTCTCTTTTCTTTTTTGTGTTTCCTTTTCTGCACTGTTTTCCAACCCTCATAATTTGGTTCAAGCAGAACCAAAGCTAATAGTCATCCTTCTTCTAAGTGAGGAATTTAATTGTCAGAATATGAGCTCTCAGAAACATGAGCTCTTTTTGTGCTTTCATTCCCATCCATAACCTAATGATTTTTTTTTTATTTTTATTTTGGACCCTTCTAAAGATGAGTAACAGATCTTGACTGAGTCACGATGTCCCCATTCACTTTGATTTCTGATTGGATATGTTGGGTCTCTTGGTTTTCTTCCTCTTCATCTTCTGAAGGGTGAATAATATTAAACTGCTCACCTTTTGGCTTGTTTAGCTATCTCCTTTTATTTTTTTGGATCTTCTTGGGCCATGGACAAGTGTTCTGTAGATGGCTTATTTGGAAACATACATGCCATCAAAAAGTTGTGTTCTCATATTATAAGACTTGTGACCACAGAAAATTGTTGTTTTAGTGTTATGTGGTCTCGTATCCCTTTCCTAAGATTTATCTCCACACAAATCATGGCACGAGTGAAGAGGAATTTTTCTATTCTTTCTAGGTCCATTTTTTAAATGTGCCCAATTTGTTTCCAGTATCTTCAAGAAATTTGTGATGCCAAAAGGGAAGAGGTAGGTTTGAGAGCCTTACCCAAACTAGTATAGTTGTGACAACCATGATTGTGGCATCAAACTCAGGGGAGCATGGAGTAAGACATAGATTGGATCTTCTGTAGAACCATGGTTCTTCATTATGAAAAAAATCTAGAAGTCTTTCTGAGTGTCAAATTTGACTATAAATAAAACATTAGAGCATAGATAGATATCATAATTAGATATCCAAGAAGCGAAGGCCCACTAAAATAAAGCTTGAGGTTGTGGCCATAAGCCATTAAATCTGCAAATAATGGCCTTAGACTGTAGAGAAGAAAAGAAGGAAGATACCTCTAAAGTTTTGACCTCCATGGATAAGGTTTTCTCCATTTGATCCACTATATGCAGGCTTGGAATTTTTTCACTCATAGTTGTTGGGGATGAAACATTCCCTTGCACTAATTCATTAAAAAGGACTTTCATTCCATTCGATGTCCTGACATCAAGAGCAAACCCATGTGACCTTGTGTTTAGCATGGTGTTTTAATTTTTTTAATATGATAACATTTAATATGGAATGAATCTTGTAGTACCTTCCCATAGAACTATATGAATTGTAAAGATAAAGGCATTTCCCATTTTTGTTCTATAGAAAATTTTAGAAAAAAAAAAAATATGTCCTTTTGTTTCAAAAAGGGGAAGATTTTCCACTAAAATTTTCAATAATAATATGGTATGTTGTACTCTATATTGCCTCTGCCTATGGGAGTTGGGAAATACCATAAGGGGTTGAACATGAAAAAAGTCCATCCATAGCACCCGCAGAGGCCCCAATAACACAGAGACCAAAATGTTGGGTTGTGTTATATTCTTTCCATGACTAGCCCACCTAGTTAACCGGGGGGTTAGAAGGGGGCCGGAGCCCCCCCTTCATTGCGTTGATTGCATAGCAAGGGAGTCACAAGGGGTTTGAGGGGTGCGGGTAACCCTACTCTATGGGGTCTGGGGTAGTACCCTAGAAAATTTTGGTTTTGGACTCTATATTAGGTTGCGCTGACCTACCTATGGTTTTGTGCATGTTTTTCACACATGGTTTTGGACACGATGGTTTTCAGTCCATGGTATTGGATGCTTCAACATGTATAAATATGTATTGTAACATTGATAAGAACATAATGAAATATCAAGCTGGTAATCCCAGTTTTGGGATCTAGGGGAAAATCTTTGTGTATATGTGTTTTATGTGTTTTATGTGTTATGCTCTTGCATTGTTTATTTTTTGTGTTCTAGAATCGTATGTAGGTAATTTCTGTATGGGGTTAAAACCTACACAAAAGCATAACAAAAAACTCTGCAGCAAAACAATGAAAATAAAAATAATATATGGCATGGGAAATGAAAGGAAATCTACCTTTAATAAATTCCAAATTTATGCATGCTACTAAAATAGGGCTGCCACTAAACTCATTTGTGATACTCTTTAAGATAGTCTTGTATCTAGAGGCATACATGGGGTTTATCTTGAACATGGGAAAACTAATTGTAACCCCACTCAGACACACCATAGGCCTCCATAACTGGCACTATAAGCAAAAAGATACTCACCTCCCCCTTGACCTGAGGCTTCAAGAGCACTAGGGGCTAGACTAAGCAAGATGACATTGCCTTGTTTGTTATCTATGTCTAGAAAAACACTGGTTGAATGTGCTATTGTTTCCCTAGTAACTCCAAGGAATTATTTTTTTCTTTGTTTATATATGTGTGTGTGTGTGTGTGTGTGTGTGTGTGTGTGTGTGTGTTTCATATTGTTAAAAATATGTTTCCATTAATGTTAAAGTCGAAGGATTTTCCTTTGAGTGGAAAATATCATTGGTTGAAGGAAAATTAATGAATTCAAATAGGTAGTTATGAAGTAACATCTTCAAATTAGTTTTTATAAAAAAAATATCAATCCAGATCAAGTTGGAAACTTCTCAAATAGATAGGCCTTGAAGAAATATTTGTAGTGGTATATTGAAGTCAGAAAAAGACCCCTTGGAGAAACAAATATGGTCAGTCAAAGTTGCAGGTTAAAAATCATAGGTTTAGAGTCAAATTTGTTGTTGGGGTTATCTATCTCTAGGCTTGGTGACACTTTGGCACTTTTCCAAGTTTGGCGGAGCTACTTATAGAGGCTGATAGTTAAATGATGTTCTAGTCTATGGGAATATCACACAAGTGATAATGTATCGACAACTATCGAGTGGATAATTATGCAATGGTTAATGCACTTTCTTGCACCCAAAGGGATCCAACAAGGACTATTGAGTGGATAATTGTGAAAAGGTTGATGCAATTTCTTGCACCCAAAGGGATCCAATGACGAAGGATGATATGAATTAGTGACTAGGATCAATTTAGGTGATGAACTTGCATAGGGTTTAACATGTTTCCAACACTCGATGGGATATTCAATGATGACTTGGAAAAATGACATGGCACAGACGATGATGTGGCCTAAAAAGAAAATGACAAGTAGTATTATGACATGGCACTACGTTTATCAGCACAGGTCTTGTTGGGGTGGAGCCTCATTATCTTCTTTATTCATAGTTATTGCCGCATTGGACCCTAGTTCGTAATGCCACCCGTAATATGTGCACTGCAAGGGGGGTCTAGGGGGGCCTTGTAAAATGTTGTAATTTCATAGTTAATCTAGGTCGTTCATTAGGTAGAGGTTTGATGGTATAAGTTATGTTTAATTTAGGATTTTTTTTCCCTAGAAGGATTTCCCTCACTATCTATGAGGGAATTGTATTGCATCTATGTAGATATGTATTCTGAGGGAAAAAGAGAGAGGAGATTTTGTGAGAGAAAAGAGGGAATTGCAATAGATCTGTTGTAGGTTGTATCTCTTCATTTGGATGGATAATATAAAAGGAAGGATTGTCTATTTTTCTGTGGACGTAGCCTAAATTGGATGAACCACGTATATCTGTGTATCTCTTGTTTTATGTGTTTTCTGTATTTATATTTATGCAATATATTTTATGTGTTCCATTTCTCTGTAATATATAGTTTTCTAACAGGTGGAGACAGTGGCATGATGATGTTAACATCTGAAAGTCCCAAGACACGTGGCACTCTAGGATCATGACATGTGGCGTGGAGATTTTGTTGGCATTATGACACAGGCTTGGCACTATGGCACAGGTATTATCCTTGATGGCAACTCACTCGGCAAATCACTCAGATGACAGTTCAGGCTCACAGGCTCTTAGAATAAAGGAAAAGGAGGTATACATAGGTTCCCATTGACCAAGCCACGTATACACGTGGATTCACATACCAAAAGGCGCGTATGCGTATACACACACTTTCATGCATAGAAAATCTTGTACAGTTTGGAAAACTTGGTTTTTGGTCCTTGGTATTTGGACCTATGGTTTTGGACCATGGTATCTCGTCTGAAGTGTTGAACCCAGGTATTGGACCCAGGTATTGGTTCTAAGTGGTTTTGGACCATGGTATTGAGTAAGGCCTAAGACTATAAAAGGGGAAGGAGATCATTAGGAAATGTACTCAAGGATTGAATATCTGATGAAGAGCAAGATCTAGAATACTGGTCATTGGGTTATGGTGCATAGCTGGATCTGAATCAAGGAGGAACCTGAGCACTAGAAGAAGGATAAGTCCTATTGATGGGTTAAGATCTTAAGGCTTGAAGAGAAGTATCTTTGTGTGATTTTGATATGTTATATTTGGCGCATGAATTGATCTATATAACTGATGATTTGGGTATAACTGATGTCTGAATAGTTGAAAAGGGTGAATTATCTTTTATAGATTTGTATGCAGGTTCAACATAGAAAAAACACGTATACACATTACTTCGGTAATTCAAAACGGCGTCTATGCAGGTTTGCCTTAATATAACAATTTATGCATGCAGGTTCTACATATTGAAGTAGCGTACATCTCATAAAATATGTTTTAGCTACTTCTATTTACTGTTGCAGTGTTTTGGGTTCTAGTTGGGTTCTGGTATTGTTATTGTATTTTGGTTACAACATTCAGAGAAGTGATAAACACTCCCAATTTGAATTGGATGTAAGAGAATTGCATGAAGATGGACACACTGTGACAAACTCCTGGATTTGATCATTAGTGAAAATTTGAAATTTTGAAATATCACACCCAAAATAGTAATTTGTTTTTACACGAGGATCCACGTCAAGTGAAACCATGTAGATAGACATATTTTGCATTAGAAACTAGATCTAATTCAATTCGAGGGGCCTACCAGAGTCACGAGGTCCTGAGATAACCATCAATGGACTTTGATGTTCCTTGACTCCCTAGCACGTCACGAAACTTTCTAGAATTGAAAAATGGCATTTTGAGATATGAACCAGATCATGCATGGCTCTTATTATTGATTTCAAAACTACTCTTAGGATGGAAGCCATCTCTGTCATAGGCTTCATCAAACTTTTCAACATCAGTAAGCTGACTTGACGAACTGTCTTCATGCAACATTCAAGATGATGACAAGTGGGAAGAGTCTTGTGCATTGAGATTGTTTTCATCTTGGAAAACATCACTTCCTTGTGTTGATCAAGGAGATAACTCATCAGATGAAGAAACAAGAGAGCACTGAGTATCTCCTAATGCATGTTGATATGCTGCAAATGGTAGGACACAAAGGCAAGTGGGGTGAAGAGGAAGTTTCGATATGGATATCTAGATCTGAGTTATAGTGTACATGAGAGAACAACAGATCACATGATGTGTTTGGGTGTTCATCACAACATACGGAAGCATGGGAGTGATGACAACCCAAGGTTGGAGGTTGATCAAAAGAATTAATTGCGCATGATGTTTCACCAAGATTAGCGGATTAAGAATCAATCAAGAATGGAAGCTCATTGTCTTGATGTGAACCATTTTGAAGCATAGAAGAGGAATTGATTGTGTTTTCACCTTTCTTCTCCTCCACTTGTGTAATGAGAATACCTTGCAAATTACTACAACTTGAGCTAGAAAATTGAGAATTAAGAGAATGTGCACAACTAGATTGTGAAGCAGATTAATCAAGCGAGTCATGGTACGAGGAGTCATGGCTTGAAGATGAGGGAGGATGGAAGAAATGTAGATTAGACTCGGGACTTGGGTTATGAATGGTGATGTCCTCTTGTGGATTTTTGGAATGAGTCTTCCCCGTAGGATTTCTGAACCATTCTAGAATTTCATCCATTAGATTGGAAGATGGTTGAGAAGAGGGGTTGGGAACATGCTGCACAAATTTATCCACATCGCAGTCACCATGAGGGGGCTCCCACTTTAGGACCAGAAAGGGAGGAGGACAAGGAACAAATGATGTGTTGGGCTCCTTCTCTACAATATGAGGTGCCTCATAATGTGTGAGAGTTGGGGAAACAGAAAAATCAGAAGGTTCAGGTTCACTGTATGAAGAGACATGAACGAAGCACTTGAACTCTTGTTTCAAGAATTCCCAGTTCAAATCTTCTTCTAGAATTTCACAAAAAAGGTGAAGGAATCGATCAAAAAAATTATCAACTGATTTTTTGGGCATCATTCTTAATAGGTTGATTCTTCCACAAACATCTCGGTAGTTATACTTACAAAAGGCTTGATGGAGCTCCTTGAGGAAAGGGTGAAGGGAATGGACAGAAGCAGGTGGAAAGGTATGACACCACTAATTAACACAACCTTCAAGGTTGAGGAAGAAAAGTGTGCAAAAAATCTCTTCACTGTCAATTTCATGAGATTCGCAAAAATGGAGAAACTCATAAATGTTATTGGTTATGGATGTTCTATCCTCACCGTTAAACTTTCACAAGGACAAGTGATGAAGAGGCTCCTCGTAGAGTGATAGTTGATTAAGGGATAAATGGTAGAAACACTTAAGGAGCATGATTTATGTATGATCCATTTTGATAAGAGATTTGAACCAGATGCAATGGGCCTAGCTTATCATCTGGCCATCCTAGTGCGAGAAATGTTGACAGTGTTGGATCCACCAACATTTAGGGGATCTCCCCAGTATGCAGCCCCAATTAAACCTGGCATCGTTTGGTGTAGGAGTCCCATCTAGTATGATGGATTGATTTCCATTCTCTTAAAGATATGCATTAGCTCTTGCTTATCAGCACATGAGAGTGATATACTTAGTCTTCAAACAACGAGGTACTTATGTCTAGTGTGTGCTCAATGTAACTTGTGTCTAACTTCCATCACTCTAGATGGGGAGGGTGAAAATGGGTCTTAGGTTGAGAGGGAGTAGTCCCAACTCAGGAAGAGACACACATAACACAACAAGATCTATGTAGCTTTTGGTGGAGTAGTCCACACAGATGTAGCAGTCACAAACACTATGGTGAATAGATAGCACGTACAACACCCAATAGAGTAGTCCACACTAGTGCAGTGGTCATTATAACAAGTTTACAAGAAAGAATTTTTCTGATGTCTGGGAGAGTATTCCACATGGACAATCCAATGATAGCAACTGATACAACACATTTCCAATAGTATATGCAATAACACAACCAAAATAGTTCAAGTATCTTATTACCAATTAAAGAAGCATGCATTACAAGCATCCAAAGAATAGTCTTACAAATGAATACAATACATGTGCGAAATCATGTTGGCCTATGACAGGCTTCAAAATTAAGTGAAATTTCCAAGACACATTCATACACCATACATCACTAGCCCCAATAGTGGAGTGTGGGAGCCAATGTTTTCTCCTATAAGAAAAGAGTACAGACTCTCAAGCCTATGCGAGATGAGCCAAGGTGAAATGTCTTTTGTATGTACAAATGATGGGGTATATATAGTCGAGGGTGAAACTGAACCTTGTGACTCGTCGACTTCCCTCATGACCATTCGACTTACATGACTCTTGAACTTCATTTGTGGGTCTCTTGCACTTCCACGTTACATTACATTGATTACAACAAGTATGGCCCAAAGTAATGATGTGGCCGAGACAACTCATGACACAAATTGACATAACACTGCTAACATGAACATGCTGACTTTGGTGACCATGTCAAGCTGGTGTGTTGCTGGGTGATGAGTATGCTCTTGGTGTATCATATCTTCACCTCTATATGACAAAGTGTGCGAGGTCTATCATGGTTTTTGTATTCACTTGATGGTTCATGCATGTGTATGTATCTCCTCTTGCTACTCGGTATGCTTCACGTGTTCCTCCAACCACAAATTAGTATTCTAGCATGTGCTTCATCTTCATCCCATTCATCCTCATGCCATGTTCCATTCATGTACCTACTTCTACAATCATTCATGATGAGACGACATCAATTCTAGAAATTTCCTAATCTACAATGATGCGTTATTTTCTGTGATCAGTGTGAGTGACCAAGAGGGAGGACAAGGTGCTAAGACTGTGCATAGCATAGCTCAAGCCATGATGCGAGACACTAGGGCACTGTTGATAAAAACTACCCAGTAGTGACTTGGAGGCTGATTTCAATAGTGACATATATGAGACAGGGCTCAAATGGGAGGCAGAATTGAGTAGTTTTTCCGAGGAGGCAGTGCAAGTAGGAGGAAGCACTAGAACAAAAAACTACACATTTTTCCTGAGGAGGCTAGGATCAAGCTATGGAAGATGCTAGTCAGAACTGCGCAGTTCTGGGAGAAACTCAAGTCAGGACATGACTGTGCAATTTCCAGGCTGAGTGGAGTGTTAGGTAGCAAGAGGATTGTTAGTGAAAACTGCGCAATTTCTAGCAGGAGAGCAGAGTAGGCTAGCAGGGGGACTTCTTGGAAAAACGATGCAATTTATCAGGATAGTGTCGTTACAGAAAGAAGAGGTTTGTCCCTCATGTCTACACAGTTTCTGTAGGTAGTGCAGGCAGGCAAGATGGATAGCGACTGCGCAATTTTGGGGATGAGTGCAACCCTCGATCACATCTCAAGTTAAATGTTCTAGTTGACCAGAGGGAGGCTTGGGGTATGGTCTTGTGGGAAGCACAGACTTGAATGACTTCTTGGACAACTTATGCACAGTTCTGGGAGACAGTTAATTGGCTCATTTCTAGAATTGAACTATGCAGGCTTCTCGGGAGGATGGCCTCAAGCTTTGCACCATTTTGGGCAATAATGTAGGTTCACTGAGGGTTGAGACTACGTAGTGTAGCTCAATGGAGGTCTGGTTAATGGAAGGTTGTCTTGTCAATAGATTTTCAAGAAAAATGGTTAAGTGTTTGAGTGAGAAACTCATGTATATATGACATTGTGAACACACACTTAGCATGACTCGATGACAAGAAAACTAAAACCAAAAAGAACACATTTGCTCAATGTGTTCATTTAAAGCTGAGAGCAACAAGTGCGACACTAATGATGGGTCATTGAACCATTGTGACAAAACTTGCTTGATAGTGTCTACAACTTTGTGTGTGAGTACGATGGGTTTTTACATAGTTGGAACAACTAATGCACACAAAGACAAATCTTCGATATCACCAGAACAAATTCTCAAGTATGACATAGCAATCAACATGCCAAAGACGACAGTTGGTCAAGCAAGAAAAAAGGAATCAAGACATGTAGAGGAAATGCATGAAATGACTTTTGTGTTTGCACACATGCAACTTACTGAAGATAGGATGATATGACAACGACAAGCAGTCCTCCAAACTCAACTAATAGATGTACTTCAAAAGGTTTTCTTTACTTACCATACTTACCCTCAAGATGATCATGCATTTGATGGAGTTTGCATGAGGTCTTGATATTTTTCCATTACTTAGTCTCTTGGTCCTTCTTCTCAACTCCTTGGGAGTGATATTAGCTTGTCACCTTTTCCTCTAGCCACTGAAATATATATTAACACAGTTTCAATGAGCAGCGATTTTTGCCAGAATGAGGCCCTAGGAGGCCCATCTCCACAGTTTCTACATGCACGATAGACAAGACATCTTGGACAACACCACATAGTTTTGAGTCACAAGACACTGCTATGAGATGGGGGTCCTAGGAGGACACCTATGCATAGTTTCTGAGTGTAGTGTAGCCTGGGCAGATGAGAAGCAATATTGCGCAGTTTCTGCATGTAAGGCAATACTATAGGATGGGTTTCGAGAGGACATAGCTACAAAGTTTCAGGTTGCAAGGAAGACTAAGTAGCTTAAGGAAAATACTGTGTAGTTTTTTATGACAGTGGGTTCCAGCTGGGGGAAGGACACTGGAGGGAACCACTGCATAGTTTGGATGCCAACAAAGGCTAGGGTCTCTATGCATTGGGCAGTTCCAACAGGCAAGGGAAAATGATTAAAGGTTGTAGAAGTAAAGTGCACAGTTTTGGGAAGCTGGATGAGGCTAGGTTTATTAGGAAATTGGTTAAGTGTGAGATCAGAGAAGAGACATAAACAATGATAAGAATCGACTATGATCACACACGAACAATTAGTGATACAACTCAGACCATCCAAAATTTATAAAACATATGTTACTTAATGCAACAACCTTCACGACAACAATTCTTGACGTGATTGTGAAACATGTCTATGTAATGAAAACAACTCATACACACAATATTTCCCTTAAATAAAAGCAACATTCCCTTTGCATGTCAAACAACAATCCTTATGCCCAAAGATGACACATGCCACATAAATATGAGAACATGAACAACTCTTAAGATCAAGGAGGGGAACTTGAGATCATCATCTTACCAACAAGTGAGCAAGGAACGATCAATTGTAGGATCCAAGGTAGGCTCTGAAATTTGAATCCAAGCCAAAAGTTTGGAGGGTGGTTGTAGCCGCTATAATATTGGTGACACACTGGTAGAACTCTAGCTTTCTGTATGGACCTTGTTTCATGAAAAGTGATTCTAACCTCTCTGAAAGTATTATTTGATTCTTTGATCATGATGGCTTCTGCACTAGCTTGTGTGAAAGTTTTAGTCCCTACCATTCTCTTGATCGGTCATCACACATTCCAAGCCAAGTCAAATAAGTTGTTTCAATTGGGGATGAGGAGGATATGGTGACAAGTAATATAACTGTCAGAGTTTAAGTTTCATCTCTAGTGTTGCTCCACTATGAGTAGGCCTGGACAATACCCTAATAGAGTGAAGTAAGAAAAAAAGCATCGCTCCATTGCTAGCAAGCCTAATCAGTACCGTGTCAGAGTTACTTACATCACCTCTCTGCATAGGAAGAATTTCTCTTCTTTCACCTTATTTTATTTTTTCTATTTTTTCATTTATCTTTGTTTTCATTTTCAAAGAACTGTGCATAGGAACTTATTTATTTTAGAGGCAAAAGAGGGATCCTGACTTACTGAGAGAAGAAGAGGTTGTTCCTCTAGAGAAGTATGTTATATATACCTCTGACATACTTGTTAATGTTTTCCCCCTCACCTTACTCTACTTGATTGTGTTCACAAGGGTTAACCCAAAGGACCAAATAGAGTAGGCGGTACTAGTTAATAGTGCAAGCATTGTGTTTTCACCAAGACTCACTCTAGACAAGATGTATTTTCCATCAGGGTATCATCGACTGAAGACAAAAAGCTCTTCATAAAGAGAGAGGAAAACATACAACTAGATGTTGATATATGTACAAGTCCTGTTATATTCTTCCAGCTTTTCTCAAGAGCCAAACATGGTTTCATGTGAGGCTAACCTACGGATACAAGCAAGAAAAGAAATAAAAAAATGGAAAGAAAAGGTAAAGAAAAAGAAAAAAATTAAGTGTAGTTTTTAACCACGTACAGAAATTACCTGCATACAAATTCTAAATCATAGGAAAAAATAAAAATGCGAGAGCATAACACATAAAACACATATACACAGAGATTTCCCACTGGATTCCAAAACCGGGACTACCAGCTTGATTTTTCATTATGCTCCTTTCAATGTTACAATACATATTTATACATGTCGAAGCATCCAATACCATGGACTGAAAACCATCGCATCCAAAACCATGGACCAAAAATCATCACGTCCAAAAAACATGTGTGAAAATCATGCACAAAACCATAGGTGGGTTCGCCCAACCTCACATAGGGTCCAAAACCAAAATTTTCCAGGGCGCTGCCCCAGACCCCATAAAGTGGGGTTACGGATACCCCTCAAACCCCCTATTAACTATGTGGAAAGAATATAACACAACCCAATAGTAAGCAAGAAAGAAAATACTACTCCTACTCTTATGCTAAACAGTCGGGGTTACATGAATTGAAATTTCTAGTGAAGCCATCATATGCCTTCCCAACCATCAAAAAATAGATAAAAAATAATGTGCAACAAAAAATACAAGAACTTGATAATATTGCACATTAGAGATAAGGTCTTTCCTATGGGAAGAAATATGTGTAACAAGCACCCAACACACATTCTTACCTCTTTGATGACTACCATTTTTCAACAAACATTAGAAGCCCCTTGCGAGTGTGTGTTCATCTACACCAAGATTCTTAGTGAGTGCGATGAAGGACCGAAGCTTGTTACCTTCACTATGACTTGCCAAGTAAGATTGTTCCATCCATTCATCGATTGGATCAATAAATTTGTGATGGTTGTTTTAAAAGACTCGTGATATTTGAAAATATGGATTTATGATTCTATAGAAGGGATCATGATGGGAATCTACTACAGATAGATAGATTCGATCATTATCATTGGTCATGTGAAGACTGTGAGGACCTGCCATAGCCATTAGCATAGGTTGAAGTACCTCACCTGATCGATAGAATTTTGAGGAGAAATATGGTACATGATGAAGATCATAGTGCATGAAGCGACTGCCATTCGATGTAGTGTTGGGAAAATGATAAATTGCATGGCATTCACCCAAAATAGAAGAAATATTAGATGAGTTGGTTGAGATGAAAGATTCCCAGTTAGACATGAACAAATAAATTTTTTGAACAATATTGTGAATGCTCTGAATGATGGAATGAAGTTCATTGTTCACTAGATATGATAGAACACCCACCTACAACTTGTGAAAAAATTGCACAAGCATCATGGTCATCAAAGGAATGAAGAAAGGATGCCAGCACCGTGAATGTGTGAAGCCAGTTGAGGTGTGCTGAAATGAGAGGAACTTGATTCACATGATAGCCTATGTGCTCGTCACTACACTGGGAGATTACTGGTGTGATGGGTGGGGAAATTTGAAGTGCAAGGTTCGCAAGAAGACAAACAAGCTAATCATGAGAGAGAAAATTTGATAATTATGATTCTGAACAAAGATAGACTTTGAGATGATCAACTTCATGATTCCATGATTGCATGAGAGATAGACACTCCCAACCTAAATTGGATGTAATAGAAGTGCATGAAGATAGACATGCTATAACACACTTGTGGATTCGGTCATTAGTGAAAATTTGAAATTTTGAAATATCACACCTAGAATAGTAGACATTTTTTACATGGGGATCCATGTCGAGTGCAAACATGTAGATAGATAGATTATGTGTGAGAAACCAAATTTGATTCGGTTCGAGGGGCTTACTAGAGTCCCGATGTCCTCACATAACCATCAATGGACATCGAAGTGCCTCGACTCCCTAGCACATCCTGTAACTTTCCAGAATTGAAAAATGTCATTTTGACATGTGAACCTGTTGACGGTGTTGGACCCACCAACATGTAAGGGGATCTCCCTAGTAAGAAGTCCCAATTAGACCTCAAACCGTTTGGTGTAGGAGTCCTGGTAGTGGGTTGTATGGTAATGCCTTGATCGCGATTTCACATAGGGGAAAGTAAGATGTCCCTATTGGTAGCTAGGTTGTGACAACTGCAGTAAGTCAAGGAAGGTGCATGAAAGGTTCTAACACACTAAGGGTGAGGTGAGTACGCCCCTTGGAAATGTGATAACACATAGTTAAGAAGGGAACACATGAGAGAAGATGCATCACAAGTTGGAAAGCAAGCTAGCAAGCAATCCAAAGTGATGGTTAAACCAACAACACATTTTAGAAAGATTCATACATACTTATAAAAAATAGTCCATACTTGCATGTGTAAGAAAACAAATACATATATCGTTTAGAGTAAACCAGATAGCATAGAATAGAATACAACATAGGCATGAAACATGATGGCTCTATTATATTAAGAAGTGTAAGTTCCTTTCATACAATACATCCATGTCTAACCACTGGTTCCGACAGCGGAACGTTACAACCATAATCACTTGCTCCTCTAAAGAGATGTACTAGCTCTGCACAGTGGAGAATCTAAGTCTCATTACAATACTATCCAAGCTCTCTCCAAGATAGTACCCTTAGAAGCTTGGCTCACCAAAAGCCTCTGCAATGAGTTATGAGGTACTATTTATACCAAATGGTGGGGTGACCCTTAACATTCACCTTTGAGACCATTCATCTACCCTCAGGACTCTTCAACTACTCTATGATTGTTACATTCAACTATCGAAACTTGAACTTCCACAAGACAAGATATTACATTACAATGCACATCTTCCCATGTGAGACAAAATGGCTTGAGCAAGCCATGTAAGACATCACTAACACTTGGACCATTGTGTTTAGACCAACTCTTTGACATTATTGTGATGGTCGAAGGTGATGAGCTAATGCCAAGCTTGGTTGTCCATGATGGTGTCTGTGCACTCAATGGTGACATCTTGATGAAGCGAACCCTTTCCTTCATTGCATCTAGGTGCACTAATATGGCTCCTTCATCCCACTTGTTTGACAATATTTGCATCATTATCTTGAGTGCAGCTCGACCAGTAACACACTGATGCATGGTTTCTATGATCATCTCCGAGTGTGTACTGGTGACCATGCACATCAACTTGTCAAGATACATGATCAGCTTCAACCAGACTTTCTTCTCATCTTCACGTCGGTGAGTGTGCCAAATGGGTGGAATTGCATGTGTGTGCACAATGACATGCATGTTGCTACATTCCCTTGCATGCAGTCACAACACTTCTCACCTTGTCCACTTTGTGCCAACTACTAGGATGGATCTATAACTTGTACATGCATAGTTTCATTCATAAGTGTATGTTGCACCCCCTGCTGTACCTATTCGTGCTACAAATCATTCTCTCATCTATGCAACTCATGTTCTTCCTTGAGTTGTTGCTTCAGAACATGCAACTCCTTCTCTATTCCATTATCTACCTTCACACGATATTCATGTCGTGTCGTCACCCCATAGCCCGAGTCTCCAAATTTTCCTTCATACAAGTGGATCTTCTTAAGCTTGCAACTTTGTTCTTCCTCTGCGTTGTCAACAAAATTCCTCTTACGTTCGTTGCATCCGGTATGCTGGCTATAATTTTTATTGATGGTGCTACTTGTTGTGATGTTGTTGCTGTTGGGTTGTCTTATATTCTTTCCACGACTAACCTACGTAGTGAACCGGGGGGTTAGAGGGGGGGCGGAGCC
>APFE030787582.1:171833-199516 GCA_000404065.3 Pinus taeda
TAATTCAAATCAAACTAATTTAAATATTTTAAATTAATTAAAAATGGTTTCTCAATTCAATATTCTTTCTCTGGTCTTCCTAACATAGTCAAATATAGTTATTTCCTTTTAGCTACTAGAAGGTCCATCTCCCTATTTAACTTACAACGATGATTTGATTCTTCATCTTGTCCTGATGATGAACCACACAGGTTGGTCCAAAAATGCATCGACCAAATTCTTCTAATGTGATTTCTTCTGAAAATGTTTCTATTACTCAAAATCAAACATGTGACGTGCATGCCACAAATCTAGGAAGAGTGACACTTGGTGGGAGGTTTCTGAAATGATCCTTGCATGCAACCTCTAGATGCTAAAAGTAGATCCCTAAATCAATGGATGCATTTGCATGTTTCCTTGGGAGAAGCAGCCCATGCATGAAAATCAATTTTCGTCGATCTTGGAGGGAACCAGTCAACTCAACTACACATGCAAAAGTCTGCAAATCTGGGAGGAAAAAATGCGCATTTCTGGGAGGAAGATCGGTTGGTTGCCTAGTGGGTTTGCACAATTTCTTGGCAGAGCAGCTGACTACTACCCAACATTGTGAAATTTTTGGGCTGAGTAGTCCTACTGGGAGGAATTGCATAATTTTTTCAATGAATAGTGTGAGGAAAATTTGTGCAATTCAGAAGCCCAGCAGGCTTCTAGACAGAATTGCACAATTTCTAGAGGAAAGGTTGGTTCCCCTCTAGAATTCCGTAATTTCTTAAGGGATATGTTCAGAGTGTAGCTAGATCAAGTCTGGTGAAACAGCCTATGAGGGGTATACAACAAGTTTTAATGGACAAGTTGTCGTTCTACATGAAAATCACTGAAGCTTGTGTACTTGACAAGGCAAGACATGTTGCTGTGAAAGGTTAGTAGGGAGGCTCCAAAACGAATCTAAGGAAAAATTTTAGAGGGTGGTTGTAGCCGCTACAACAAAACTAGATCATCTGTGGCTTGACGATGGTTGTTGTTTCTGATTTCAAAACTAATCTTAGGATGAAAAACATCTCTTTCACAGGCTTCATCCAACTTTTTAGCTTCAACAAGATGACTTGACGAGTTGTCTTCATGCAACATTCAAGATGATGATGAGTGGAAAGAGTCATGTGATTTGAGACTGTTTTCATCATGGACAACCTCACTCTTTTGTGTCAATCGAGGAGATAACTCATCGAATGAAGAAATAAGAGAACATAGAGTATCTTTGATGCATGTCGATGCATTGTGAATGGTAGTACACACGTGCATGTAGGGTGAAGCGGAAGTTTCAATATGGACGTCTACTTTGACCGATGCACATTCCAGATCTGAGTTAGAGAGTACATGAGAGAACAACATATCACATTATGTGTTTGGGTGTTCATCACAACATACGGAAGTAGGGGAGTGATGAAAACCCAATACTGGAGGATGATAGAAAGAATTAATTGTGCATGATGTTTCACGAAGATTAGTTGATTGAGAATCGATCAAGAATGGAATCTCATTATCTTGATGTGAACCATTTTGAGGCATAGAACAAGAATTGATTGTATCTTCACCTTTCTTCTTCTCCACATGTGTAATGAGATTGCCTTGCACATGACCACAATTTGAGCCAGTAGCTTGAGAATCAAAAGAATGTGCATGTTGGTAGGTGAAATTGTTCCATTTTTCAACCCTTTTTCCCTTCAAAACCATAACCTTATACCTTTGTTTTAATCTTGCAAGATCCCTTATTCATGCACTAGTCCAAGAATCATATCCCTTCCTGCAATAGCTTTATGTTTCATCTTTAAGAGTTATGAAAGTTCTTAATTAATCATTTTTGTATATTCACGCCTTTAAATCTTTGTAACTAATAATTCTCTTTCTAGAAAGTATTTGATGGGATATGAATTAATTGTTTTGTTAGCGTGGTCGAGTGCAGTTAGGATTCCTGCACCGCTGGAAAATCTTCAACTACCATGACAGCTCACCATTCCATGCAAATGCCATGCTCTGAAAAATCAGGGATATGGTGGAGATTGGGTTGCCAGCCGAATACCTAGAATAGTGTTTTTTTATAGCTGAAAGGCTCAGCACAGGTTGTTGTTATTTTTGTTATAGCTAAAAGGCTCAGATTGGAACACTTGTTGTAATTTGGTTACAACCACAGGCCTAGATGAATGTATAAAATGTAGGACTCGGATAAAAAATGGTAGCGAGTGATAGATATAGAAAGGATACTGTTATTTTGTACTTTTGAATTTTTTCTTATATCGCCCTTGTTCTAGGCTAGATTCGAATTCATGATGTATATTTGTTGATCATTAATAGAAAGAAGTTACGTCATGTTTCCTCAATCTTTCACTGTAACTCTATGTTGACGCGTTGATTAAAGAGTTGAGCTTTTACTTTTCCTAAAACAAGGAAACAAGCTAGTTGGCTAGGGCCCAGCCAACCCAGCTTGTTCTCCCTTGTGTTCTTTTCAGTTTTTATTAAGGTGTGTTAATTATTTTAATGCAAAGTGTGAAGTAAGTAGATGTTTCATTTATCTTTCTGCAAGTTTTAAATCTGATTTCATTCTAGTGTGACAGATCCATGGTGTGTGAGTTAGATTGAAGTTTAATCTTATGATTTCCTCCTTCAAGTTTAATCATGTTTTCTGCCTAGATCGTGCAGGCACGCATTCCCGCACTAGTGCGCTTGCAGTTTCACATATTGATTCTTTCTATTTATTATAGCAATGGTCTTTTGTTTGTATTTGATAAGCCTTAATGTGATCCTGAAGAGTGTGATTTCTATTAAGTCTTAATGGAATTATGAAAGCGTGATCTCCATTCTAAAGTTATTTTGATATTTAGAATTAAATACGCTACTGAAACAAAACGATGTTGCACCACACACTGGTTTATGCCTGCACTTTATATCATTTAGGAAAGATCTAATTCATGCATAATAATTCTTAAAGGAAATATTTCTTCTTTAAAAGGTTATGCATGCAGATCAATAGTGTGGAGAACTATTACAAGATTGAAGCTTGCTATCATATTCTAATGATCTCTTAGATTACATGTAGAAGTTCCATAATTAAAAGTGTGCTTTGAATTTGCAATTAATTCTCGTTTTAGACATTAAAAGATTAGTTGAAGCATCTTTTGATTTGAGGAATTTACTTTAAAAGTTATGTTCACATTTGCAAGTTATTTTTCTTAGTTAACACATATTTTCATTATTTGAAAGAAGGATTGGAAAGCTTGGTGTAGGAACCTCTGTCCTAGTACAAGAATCGATCTCCTGATACAAGAATAGAGTGCTCTAGCCTTGACGCTTAGAGTTCCTGCATAAAGACATAAATATTCAGTACATGTGTAAAATATAATCCCAACACTTAAACTTTGTTTTGGTACTAGTGCAAGCACATTGTAGAAGTATGGGAATAATAACTTAGTATAGGGAGGAATATCTAAAAGGAGCCAGATATCTTCAAGGGTCCAATTAGTAATCTTGAACACAACTATACTAAAGATAAACATAGATTTATAATTTCAAATATTGTTGCAAGAAGTTTTTGAGAATTCCTTTCATTTGTTTTCTTGCAAAAGTACTTTATTTCATATTCCAGCACTAGAATACCTTTGGTGTAAATTGTCGAGTGATCTTTTCTTTTTTGATTCCACAAGATTTTAATTAAGGAAGTGGGAATAGAGTTTAGAAAAGTTCATATCATTTATGGAATTTCCTATTCTTCATCTCTAATTTTATGAAACCCCCAGGTTGGCAATTAATTGTTGAAGGAGTCTGCTTGAAATTTGAAATTGGTAAGAACTTTCTATTTTTCTGCAATAGGGGTAAGTATGCTATTATTTTTTCCTACAATATGCTTCTGTTTTTTTGAGGATTTTACGAGTGCTGATTTTCTTTTCCATTGTAGCAATTAAATAGATTCTTTTTGTTTTATAAGCATTTGATTTTTTTTTTTTTTTTTGGATTTGATTTCTTAAAATGAATGCCTAATAAAGGTAGGGGTCCTAAGCCCAATAAGGGCCAACAAAATATTAAAATATCTAAAAACTCTTCTCAAATTGGAACTTCTTTTGCGGGGGGGAAGTCCAAGTGAACGCAAACTCATCACATTAGAACAATCCACCTAGAGTCTAGACATAATGATTCAGGTGTCACACAACCTGAAAAGGGGAAGAAGGAGGCTAAAGGCAATTGGAAAGTTCAATTCAACATTAGTCAACCTTCACCTTCTAGAAGTATTCCAATTGGAGGCACAACAATGGCTAATCATGAAGACCATGCAGAGGGGTCTGACGAGAACTAGGTAAATGACGAGCAATCCACTTTTAGGTTCCCAATAGTGAACTCTTGAGAGAATGTGCAAATGAAGAATATTTCACCATCGTGTCTTCCACACTTTCATGGTAAGGTGCACGAAGACCCAGATTCATTTCTTTTTGAGTTTGATATATTGTGTCGGAGTTATGATTATTCTTCTAATGCCCAGAAACTAATGTTGCTTCCTACAACTCTCAAGGATTCAGCCTTGCGCTAGTTCATGGGACTAGGAGGAAACATTGTAAGTTCTTGGGAGCAAATTAAGAGAGTATTTTTGAATAAATATCATGAATATTGCAAAACTAGAGAAATGTAGGACGAGATCTTCACCATTGTACAACGTGATGATGAGACCTTGGAGGATTACTTAGAGATATTTTTGTATATACTCCAAAGTTCCAAACACAAATTTGATTTAAGTACTATTCGAACCTTGTTCCTATGGGGACCTATTGAGGATTCTAGACATAATCTAAATTTGTTAGGACAAAGAGATATTGCTCAGAAAAATTTTGAACAAATTTGTGACTTGTGCATGAAGTTCTCTAGAAACCAATCTAGATACACTAGAGGAGGTCGAAACAAAACTAACAAATTGGGATCTGCAGATGCTATGATCATTGGCTTGGATAATAAGATGGACAATATGAAAATCGAAATAATGAATATTGCTAGCAAACAAATAGACTCTTTGAAATTTTAGCAAAAACTAGAAAAAGAACAAGAGTCATTCTCTATTTTTTGTCCAAAATGTAGAAAGAAGCATCCTTTAAGAGAATGTCCTGCTGGTTTGAAAGTGCTAATAAATGTGTGATTTGTGTAGAGAACCATGCCACCGAGGATTTCCCCTCCATACTAGGATTAAAATTTGTACTCGAATGAGAGAAGGAATTGGCCTCAGGTAAGTGCAGGTATGGCTCCTGAACCATATTTTTATGGCTATAATGCATCTCCATATTCCTATTATAATAATAACAATCACTTTCAACATTGGCAGCATGGGAACCATTTCCATCATGGACAGTTCTCTCAACCTTGGCAAAAAGGATGGAGAGGGGCAAACCGTTCATGTAACTCCTATCCTTCTCAGATGACATCATACCCTCCTTCTTGTGCACCACACCATATGTCACAACCATCTTTTCCCTCTTTACCTCAGCAAATTCAATCATTGCCACCATTTCCTTTGCCACCACCATTTAGACCACCTCAAAAACCTACTCAATCGATATCGAATTTTAATAATAAGGTGGTACAACTGATTCATTCAATTGGACTGTCTCCTTTCCCTACCTATCGAACCTTATCGGTTGGGATAAATGATCTCCAGTTGAGATCGGAAAGGGTAGTTAAACCAAAGAAACAAAAACATTCCACAATGATTGTTAAGGAGAAAAATGAGGAGGTAACTCTTAATCATTCGAAAAAAAATATCACCCTCCAACCCATTCCCATACCTTCAGATTCACCATCTTCTTCAAACTAACCCCCCTATCTAGAGCAGTTGGCCATGGAGAAGAGTGACCGAGAGTCCACCTTGGCTTCTAAATTAAGGAATCTTTGTCTAAAGCTTCCTTTACCTTAGGCTATCTGAGAAATTCCCATCTGTACCAAGATCAACATGGAATTATGTCTTCAAAAGGCAAGGAGGAAGAGAGCAAAGCCTCAGACTATTTAGTTTGTTGGTAGAGCAACTGAGTTGATGACAGGATGTGTATCGATGGAGAAATATGCAGATCCTGGAAACCCATTTGTTTTTGTCCAAATTGGTGATATCCTTGTCTCTAATGTATTAATAGACCTAGGGGTGGACATCAATGTGATGACTAGGCAAACCATGCAACAACTTGTGTTGAGCCACATTCGTCCTACACCCATTGTGCTTGAACTTGTAGACAAATCCAAAATCAAGCCCAATGGAGTATTGGACGATGTGGTTGTCTCTATAGATTCATGGGAGTACCCTACAAATTTCATTGTACTTAAGCCAAAGAATCTCGTGGGAGGACATCCTTTGATTTTTGGGTGACCATGGCTTACCACGGTTGATGCCTATATTGGGTGTCGCTCCAATGACATGTACATTTCACATGGAGACTCTAGGAAAAAGGTCACCTTATACCCACCTGCTAGATCTATTAGAGAACTCAAGGATACCTGATGGTTAGGTTCTGACAGTAGTGATGAGGAGACCTGACCTATTTATTCGATTCAGCATCATACTGTGTCTGCTTAGGATGGTGAATTGCAAGATTTCTTGAACAATCTAAGACACTATGCCTAGTTTTGATAAAGTTCATCAAATCTTTAGTCTGGATTTTCAAGAAAAATATGATTCCCATCCTTCCTTATCCCATATTATGGCGTCATCTTCTTGTACTCTTAAGCTACAAACTCCTCTTGTTGAAATCAGTCCAGGAAAATCCTTACATATTAGTTAGAACCTGGATTCATCTCAGCGAGAGAAGCTTGTTACCTTGTTGCAAGACATATGGATGCATTTGCTTGGAGTTATGAAGATATGAAAGGAATTCCTCCTGAGACTTGTACTCATCATATCTATACCTAAGAGGGAGCCCAACCTGTCTGAAAACCCCAAAGACAAATGAATCCCGCACTAAGATATATTGTTAAGGAAGAATTACAAAAAATCTTAGATTCTAATTTAATCTAACCCATTTATGACAACCAGTGGATCTCTCCATTAGTGATAGTCCTTAAGAAATATGGGATATGACGCATTTGCATTGACTATCAAGAATTAAACGAAGCCACTCTCAAGGATTACTTTCCCCTTCCTTTCATTGATCAGGTGCTAGATACCCTTGCCAGTAAAAGGTACCTTTCATTTTTAGATGGCTTCAGTGGGTATAACCAAATCCAAATTGCACCTTCAGGTCAAGACAAAACCAACTTCACATGCCCTTGGGGTAAATTTTCCTACCGAGTGCTTTCCTTTGGGTTGTGTAATGCACTCACTACCTTTTAAAGGGTTATGTTGGCTATTTTTGTTGATCTTGAATGTGTTGAGATTTATATGGATTAATTTTCTGTGTTTGGTAACTCATTTTGATGAAGCTCTTAAAAATTTAGAAAAAGTGATTTTACATTGCCAAACAACCCATCTTGCTTTGAGTGATAAGAAATGTAGATTAATGTACAAAGCAGGAGTGGTTCATGGTCATTTGATTTATGACAAAGGTATATAGGTAGACCCCGCTGAAACTGAAGTTATTATTTGTCTTCCTACACCCAAAACTCAAAGGGAAGTGAGATGTTTCCTGGGACATGTTGGTTACTACCAGAGACTCATTGAAATCTTTTCCAAGATTTCTACCCCCCTTTTTCGATTACTAGTTAAGGATAGTGAATTCACTTGGTCCACGACTTCCCAACAGTGGTTTGAAACATTGAAGGAAAAATTAGTACAAGCACAAATTTTGAGAGGACCAAATTGATCCCTGCAATTTCATATTTCCTCTTATGCTTCAAAAACTACTATTAGCGCAACCTTAGGACAAGAAGAGAATAAACAGTCCTATGCTATTTACTACATCAGTAAAAATTTGTCACCTGCTAAATTTAACTATACAGTAACTAAGAAAGAATTTTTAGCTGTTATTTTTTCTATTAATAAATTCAGACATTATATTACAGGATATGAAGTTTATGTGCATACTAATCATTCTTCTATAAGATATTTAATGAATAAGCATTTCATTAGTGGTAGAGTGACTAGATGGTTACTTTTATTACAAGAATTCAATGTTACAATTTTGATAGGCCAGGAAAGTCTAACATTGTGGCTGATTATCTTTCCAAATTAAAAAAATCCTAGCGAAGCAAGTCCTGTTGATGATGATTTCTGTGACGAACATTTTTTTGCTATGTCAGCAAAATCTCCATGGTTTTTTGACATAGCTAACTATCTAGTCACCAGAAAGACACCATCTCACTTATCCGCTCATGAAAAATGGAATATTATTCAAAAAAGTGTTTCATATTCTTGGATACAGGGAGACCTCTTTTACATAGGACTAGATTTTGTTATTCGTAGATGTGTAAGAGATGAAAAAATGTTTGATATTTTAAAATCTACCCATGATGAACCTTGCGGTGGCCACATTTCTAACAAATGAACTACATATAAAATTTTACGCACTCGCTAGTTTTGGCCTTCTTTGTTTAAGTATGCCAAACAATATGTTAAGCATTGTGATAGTTGTCAATGAATGGGTCAACCTATTCAAACTAATGAAATGCCTTTATGTCCTCAAGTCATGATTGAGCCCTTTGAAAAATGGGCTATTGATTTTGTAGGACCCATAAATCCCAGATCTTTTAGTAAAAATCATATCTTGGTTTGTACTTATTTTGTTACTAAATGGGTAGAGGCTAAAGTTGTTTCTTTTGCCACTGAAAGAGTTGTTGTTGATATTTTGTTTGATGAAACTTTTACTAGATTTGATGTTCCTAGAGAAATCGTTTCTGATAATGGACCATAGTTTGTTTCTAACTTGGTACAGGACGTCATGAATCAATATAAGATTCAACACAGGAAATCTACACTGTACCACCCACAAGAAAATGACTAAGTGGAATCCACAAATAATGTGATCAAATCCATCCTCACCAAAACAGTAAACATGCATAGGAAGGATTGGGCTAGTCACTCGCCTAAAGCCTTATGGGCTTATCAAATCACTTGGAGGAACAACACAGGCATACACCTTATGAGCTAGTGTATGGAAAACAAGTGCTTTTTCTAATTGAATTTCAGGTAAATATTTTCAGGATTGCAGTTTATTTGGGCCTAGATCTCTCGGAAGCACAGTAGCAGCGTCTATTGTAGCTAAAAGAATTGGATGTATTTCAAAGGGATGTTGTTCAACAGAATATTTTGTTGCAGAAAAAATGCAAGAGATGGCATGACAAGTTTATGAGGAAAAGGCAGTTCCAACCAGGAGATTGGGTACTTCTCTATGATTCCAGACCTAAATATTTTAAAGGGAAGTTACGTACTCATTGGATGGAACCGTACGAGGTAATTCAAGTCTTCGACACTGGGGCTATATAAGTCAAAACCATCGATGGAAGAGATTTAGTTTTCCTTGTGAATGGGCATAGGATTAACAAATATTCTCATCCCATCACAAAGGAAGACTTCATGCAGCAAGTGCGGCAACAGACTGAACTTCAGTTGGTAGGTGGCTATTATAGCCTATTGTGATTTGATTTCTTCTCTCTCATAAAATTAAATTTAAGGACAATCCAAAAAAAATTATATAAATAATTAAAATAAAAGAATAAAAGAAAAAGAAAAAGATTTTTTTTCCCATTATTGTGAAAATCAATTCTACTGACATAATCGCAGAAGGATCAACCTAAAAACCAGCTAGCTAGCAAGGAGATCAATTCTAATAAAATGGGAATGTTGTTTGATCTTTAGATGTGTTAACTATCACCAAGAAGAAGCATGTTCAAGTACAGGAACAGGGTCCTTATCCAAGTTTTGGATAGCTGGCAAGGAAATTTTTATTTCAGGCAACACTGCTATAGGATAAAATGCATGGTGTATGGAGAATGGAGATACCCTCAAAGGTCTTCCTAGGACCTTCAATAAACTGTAAGATTATCTGCAGTTGTCATAGAGTTACATGCATGTCCATAAACAATAAGTAACTATCAAAGCAAAATAAATTGATTAACTCAAGCCTCCGTGTAGATTTGTTGGAGAGCGCAATGTGGCTAGGTGGAAGTCCCCTGAGCTAGCTCTAAATCAAGTCTTGCACATAGAAGAGACAAGCATAATCATATCATACAACCTTGATAACTAACACATGTATACATAAAAGACATATAGTTACACATAACTAAGCTACTCATGCTAAAAGGTATTGGACAAACAAGTAAATGAATGATAGTACCAACACCACAGAGTAGACAGTACAATTGTAGTTCTATATTAATGTCGAAAGAATGATTACAACCATCTATTGCATTAGCCTTCCCTTACCCCTCCAGCTTCTCTTTCTCTCCCTTCTTACCAACTTCTTATTGTTAAGAAATTTACTACATAACATAAATAATTACTGAGAGGAATAAATATGAAAATAACCAGCAACAACCATAAACACATAAACACAAATGTTTATCCAAGAAAACCCCAAATCCAGGGAAAAACCCAACCTAATAAGATCTTATTAGCATTGGCCAAAACCGTGGCCAATCCAACCAAGTGAGCCTTCACCGCTCACCTTCAGGTCTTTTCGTTACAATGAAGTTCTTCCAGCCTTTTATAGGCTCCATTACATATAATAGCATGGGTAGAATACCATGGGTGCACAATACCATATGCCCCAAAACCAAAACTGTTTAACCTGGTCAGTTTTGACTCTATCCTGAGTCAAGTTTACCTAACAATTCCCCCCTTAAACTTGACTTGGGGTTCCTTGACTAACTCCAGTCAATCCTGCTAAGTGAGACAATCCCGTTCACTCTGGCTCTTACCCCCTCAGAGTTTTTACCCGGGGTATTGTTAACTCGACATCCCCCCTATCACCTAGGTCTAACCCAGACATTACTGGTGATCACCGAGGGGTACACACGCCTTACCAAGTCTTATAGTAGTATGCCCATTTACATGCAATAATTTTTACTTCATTAATTTTTTTTGTTTATTGCTACTGTGATTTTGATCCATCCTCTCTCAATTTGATTTGCTCAAAAAATTCTATCAAACCACTCCAACTGCGAGCCTGACGAGAACCTTGTAGATTCTGCACCAGTGGCCTCACGTAGTAGAAAACAAACAATTTTAATATTACTAAAGGTATCTCTCAACCTTCTTTAAATAGCCACATGAATCCTGAACAATTCGTCAGCATGTTCCAAACCAGTAAATATCGCAAATGCACTACGATCCCTGACAGTTACGGCACTATCTTCCACACATTCTCCTCAAGGTTCTTCCATGTACGATTGTTCTATGATTATTTTCCAGACCAAGATCTGCTGCATTGATCTCATCAGGCACTATAAACCCCTGGCATCAAATAATCCCTTTGAAGCCAATATCTGGCTCTGATACCAATTGTTAAGAAATTTACTACATAACATAAATAATTACTGAGAGGAATAAATATAAAAATAACCAGCAATAACCATCAACACATAGACACAAATGTTTATCCGAGAAAACCCCAAATCTAGGGGAAAACCCAACCTAATAAGATCTTATTAGCATTGGCCAAAACCCCGGCCAATCCAACCAAGTGAGCCTTCACCACTCACCTTCAGGTCTTTTCGTTATAATGAAGTTATTCCAACCTTTTATAGGCTCCATTACATATAATACCATGGGAAAAATACCATGGGTGCACAATACCATATGCCCCAAAACCAACATTGTTTAAACTGGTCAACTTTGACTCTATCCTGAGTCAAGTTTACCTAACACTTATGCTTAGATTTGAGACTATGCTTGACAATCAAGTAAGCTATCCTTTCAAATGATCTGACCTCCATCACCATAGCCCTAGCTTTGCTTATGTAGAAATTGAGTTAGGGTTGCCAAGTTCCTTCATGAGTCTCTTAAGGTAAAAGAAAGGATGTTGCCATGCTTTTAAGCTCTTTCCCATTTGCCTCCTGTTATCACTCAGGTTGTTCCCTTTGACTCCCAAGGGAATATGGTCGAGGTAACCACAAACCAGTCTTTGGACTACAGGTCCTAGCCTACCAACAGTCAGAGAGGGCTCTCTCTTCAGGATTTTAACTTTGTTTAAGGGGTGATTTTAGGCTAGATATGAGGCACATGGGTTTGATTTGTTTTTTTTATTATTTTTGATTGATGGGGTGGTTGATCTTATTCAAACTGAGTTGACATGCAAAGAGTAAGAAGTTCAAACCATTGGGCATGGATTCATGTCTGTGAACTGAGGTGTGTTTTTTTTTGGTAGAAGAGGGAAATATGGAGTAGGATAGCCACACATGGCACAATGATTTTATGCTGGAACAAGAGTGAAATGGAAGTTAGGGAACGAGAGGCAATTAAGAATCTCTCATCCAGCCAAAGAGGGAAAGTGGATGAGTAATATCTGGGAGCAATGAAGAATTCCCAGACAGCATTCATATGTGAAAGGCACAGTTTAAATAGGCGCAATTAAGAATGCATATCCATCACTGTTTCAGAGGAAAACATGGAAAGTTGCAAGAATTGAGGATAGAGGGCATGAAAACCTATTCTGGACTATTCTTTTTTCCTACAACTTAGATCATGATATATATTTGATACAGCTATGTATGAACTGATAAACAAAGGGAGGGACAACTTATTGAACCATGAGCAAGCACGAGAATTCCATACCAATTTCTTCAGCCATTGAGAACACAACCAACAAGTTCAGATGCAAGTATTCCAGCAATCTTTGATTACAGAAGTTCTTCAATATTTATAGTGTAGCTCTCAAAATGAGAGATCAACCAAACAACCCACCAACCCCTATTACATTGTTTAGGGTTGTATTTATAGGTAAAATATCTACAACAAAGATCTGCTAGAAGATATTTTTTCAGGAAGTAAATGCAGTTAACCTAACTTGTCTTATAAGTAATGAAAATACCTATCTAATGCTGCGCTGGGGGCAGCTGTTTCAAAATGTGTCTATCTGTCATCCTCTGGCAGCTCTGCTTGTCCAATCTGCAATTACTGCGCCTTTCACTTCTCACCTGCACCTCTGAGTCGGTTCTGTTGATCTTAGGTGACTGTGATTCCCATTTAATTTGTTATGATTCGGTTTTAATGGCCTGTGACCCTGTCCTGGTATGCATTAATTCATTTTGGATGGTCTTTAATGCTTTCCCAGCTCTGATATGGTCGATCTGATACTCTCTGCCGCTTCACTGATACTCTCTACCGCTTCACTATTTCTCTCTGATTGAATCCGGGCTTCTTCCTCTCTCTGATGTGGTAAAAACTGTTAAATTGCCCCTTTTCGGCCCTTTTTTGGCAAAAACAGCCACTGAGAAAAAGATTCCCCAATATGCCTCAGAATTTGATTCTGGGCCTCCGAAGCCTCGATTTCGCTCTTGCGCGTTTTCCTTTCAGCGGATGATGTCAGCGGTACAGCGGATGATGTTAGCATGATGTTAGCAGTGGGACCCAGTACGGATGATGACGTTAGCAGGGTGACGTGGCAGGGTGACATGGTAGGGTGACGCATCAAGGTGACGCGGCAGGGTGACAGACCAGGGTGATGCAGCAGGGCGCAACACGACACAACACAGTGGCTGGTGAGGTGGCGGCATCGTCATGCGGTGAAGTGGCAACAGGGGAGGACGGTAAGCGGTTTGCGTTGGACCACTTTTGGTACGAGGGCGATATCTGTCAGGGGCGGCTCGACGCAATGGAAAGCCGCCAAGTGTCCTGGGGTACGACTGTGAAACTGTCGACCATCGGGCACTATTGTGCCGTCATATAAGGGTGCCCAATATGCACGAGGGCCGTCGGATCTTGGAGAGATGATCTGACGGTGGACGAGAGGGGTAAGATGATCGAAGTTTAATAAAAATGTGCATGCGATAAATGTTAATTATTCGCGGCGATGGTGGGTTTTAAACTTTAGGTTTTGAGGGTTTGAATGTGCGCTCGGGATGATGGTTATTCATTGACCGAATATCAATGAAATCCAAAGGTTATGCATGCACGGGGCGGGGTGTGGCATGGTTATTTATTTAACCAGAGGTTTGAAATAAATCCCAAGGGAAGCGAAGGTGGAAGGGTTAATACCAAGGCCCCAGATAGACCTGGTATCTCCCTGACTTTGTTTATTAGGCTATAGTTGCCAGGGGGTCAGATATTAAATATTTTGGGTTTTCTATATAGTTTTCACATAGTAGGGGATAGAGGAATGACTTGGGGAGCTAAATAATAGAGTTAGGAGTTAGCATGACTTGGTGGAGTGAAAATGTAAGGGGAATGATGGATTTGTGCAAAGATTGTTTTTACATAAAAAAATGTGGCTTCTTTTCACTAAGCCAATCTTAGATGTCAACTTGGCTTTTAAGCAAAAAGGGAATGAAAGATGGACCCTTGGGTAGATCCCAAGGTCCTTGAGGGGATGTTAATGAATGAGTTTGGGAATAAGAAGAGAGGGGAGTTAGGAATGCCTTGCTTGATCTGATCAACATGAGAAAGTGCCACCAAACTGTGAGTTGGATAGATATGACACTTGAAAATATGAAATGGATCACATAGTTTGATTTCTGCAACCACAGAACTACTTACCCAGCCTACTTTACCTAGCATTTTTCTTCTTTTGGTTTGGGTGCACTTGAACTAGCAAACCCAACTTTTCAACCTTTTTTATTTTATTTACTGTCCTCCTACCTATATCTACACTTATACTATCCAGGGGCTCAGATTAAGCTGTTGAGCACCCTTGCTTCTCTACCTATCTAAAAATCTGCCCAGATTAAACTATTTGGACAGATAATGATTCTCTATATTCTATAACAGGAAATTGAAACCTAGGGAGACCAAGATTGAGCTGTTTGGACCTCCCATTAATTGAAGATTCTTCAAAAATGGAATAACTCCTCAAAATTTGGAATACAGCAGGGGCATTTGGGCTGGCAGACCCTCATGGATACTTCTTTGGCCTGAGTATTAAATATGGAACATTGCAGCCTGCAGAGCATGACATATTTAGCATGTAAAAATGTCAATCATGAAAGATGAACACCTGCTATGAGCAGGAGGCTAACAGTGGCTCCACTTGGGGATGGCCTTTTCTTGTGAAAGGCCAAGAATAGCAGGTTAGAATGCCTTGATCTTCCCTTGTTTGTTGTACTCTAAAAAACTTTCCTTTTCTGGTTGCTTTATTTATGAACATGACAGCAGACCTTGAAGAGCTTATGGCCTTCACTTCAGGCTTCAACTGCAACAAGCTTGTTGTCTAAACAAAAACTGAAATCCTACCTACCTACCCTACCCAGCACTCACTTTGCTGATAGGTGAAATGAAATAACCAGTGCAGCCATTCAAGCATTAAAAACATGAACGAGCTTTGCTGCTTATGCTTGCTGGCGGAAAAAACTGAGATCTTGAAATCTGATATGGCTTTGCTAATCTTTGAGAAGATCAGGAAACTGCTGACCTTCTTTGCTGAATCAAGAAACTGTACAAAAGGGTCTTGTAGCATATATACATTATTGCCGAACTGATTTAAAGAACTGTACAAAGGTTTGGGATCACTATCATGCCTTGTAATAGGGATATCATCCACACTGTAATACTGAGGCACACAACCTACTAGTGGAGAAGAGGACCTTTCTACTTCATCATACCCCCTGTCAGCACATGCATCATATACCACCTGCACTGATATTGGCAATTTATTACAAGCAGGCTCATATGGCCTTTGACTGATCTGCACAGGCTGCTCCTTTTCTTCTTTGAAAACCTTAGATGGCTGAACATAAAGAGGCAGGGGATCTACTTGGATGACTTGATCGTATGCTGCTGCTTCTAAGTCTTCTTCCATATGATACTTGATGGCTCTGTGGGGCTGCAAAGCTAGAGGCAATATATTTTGAACACTGGTTTGAGCTTCGTCCAGATGACCCATATCAACACTTGCTGATATTTGCTTATTAATTGTATGATAGTTTTCCTTAATAAAATGAAAAGATTCGAAACAAAATGGTAAAGTTCCGTCACTGAAATCAAAATTTTTCTGCGCTTTCCTCCTTTTATTCATAGCTGATATGAGCATGTTGCTCATTGTATTCCGGCTGCTGAACCTGAATTTTGCTTTCTGCCAAAGTAGGTTCTGATTCCTCTGTTAGGCTGATTTGGTCATTAGGCTCATCATCATCGTCATACTCATCATATTTTGGCAGGCAATTGAAAGAAGAGAATATGTTATGTTCATATAGTATATCAGGAGATTGCTCCATCATGTATGGATGTACGAATATGTCATCTGTTTTGTGGTAGGTTTGTTCATGAATGTCATTACTTTCCTGTTGCAAAACAGATGTGTTCAGATGTTCTAAATGTTCCACTTTCATTTTCATCATTTCCTCTGACCTTTGTAACCAACCATGAAGTCTTTCTTCTTGCTCTGCTTTGCGGTTTTCCTCCTTGGTTCTCAGATTTGCCTTTATGTCTACTGCCATGTCCTGCATTTGTTCCATAGTAGGGGGACTCCTTTCTCTTAAACGGAATTCTATTTCTGGGTCAAAAGCTCTTGGATAATGAACTAGAGCTAGATCAGGGGGAGGTCTAATATTCAAAGGTAGAGCATGATAAAATTGATTGAATCGATCATGAAATTGTTGAACAAATTCACTTGGATTTCTTTTTAACTGATTATATTCTTCGATGAGCAAGAGGAAATTAAGTTTGATCGTCCATCTATCAAGGAAGAGCTTGGAAAACTGCTGAAGATTCAAGATGCTAGCCTCAGGCAAGGCTTTAAACCAAGTCCTAACTTCGCTTTGCAAGCAAAGGGCAAACAGCCTGATACTAACATCCTCCTCCTCTACTTCAAATATATTAAGATAATCTTCAAAGGCTTGGATATGGTTTTGGGCAGTAATACGATTTTCTCCATCAAATCTTGGGAAATAATTAGGATGATTTTTGGGAAGAGGATTAAGTACAGGAGGCAACACAAGAGGCTTATACCTATCAGGAACTTTACGGGGCATGGGAGTATGTACAGGAATTGGCTGAATGGGCTCAATATGAACAAGGATAGCATGATTAGCTTTGATATCTGTTTCCTCCTTAGCTATATGATGATTCTTAGCAGCTTTTACAGGCTGCTGTAGTAATGTGCAAGGAGGCCTTTCAACAATATTTTCAAAGGGCAAGTCATGAAAATCTAATTTAAAATCGTTTTTAAAATACAATATACACAACAAAATTTTGTGGAAGAGAAAGAACATGATCTGTTGGATAGTAGTCCAGGTCAACAGCCTGATCTGCTCATATATTTCTCTTGGGTTCATTTCTCCAATGGTGTCTTTATTATGGGGATTATTGGGAGTCGCCAGGTGGATAAGTAAATCAACTTTGAAGGCCCTGATCTCTGTCCACCACACAGATTAGGACTTAATATTCAACAAAAAGCAAAATATTTTTTGAGATTTTTTTGTGATCTTTTGTGATTTTTTGTGATTTTTCAAAATAAGTTTAAGAATTATTGGGAAGGAAGACTAATCAAAATGGGGGTTTACAGTAATGAACAGATGATTTGGTCCCCAGTGGAGTCGCCATTATCTTATCACTCAGGTTGTTCCCTTTCACTCCCAAGGGAATATGGCCGAGGTAACCACAAACCAGTCTTTGGACTGCAGGTCCTAGCCTACCAACAATCAGAGAGGGCTCTCTCTTCAGGATTTTAACTTTGTTTAAGGGGTGATTTTAGGCTAGATATGAGGCACATGGGTTTGATTTGTTTTTTTTTTATTTTTTGATTGATGGGGTGGTTGATCTTATTCAAACTGAGTTGACATGCAAAGAGTAAGAAGTTCAAACCATTGGGCATGGAGTCATGTCTATGAACTGAGGTGTGTTTTTTCTCTGGTAGAAGAGGGAAATATGGAGCAGGATAGCCACACATGGCACAATGATTTTATGCTGGAACAAGAGTGAAATGGAAGTTAGGGAACGAGAGGCAATTAAGAATCTCTCATCAAGCCAAAGAGGGAAAGTGGATGAGTAATATCTGGGAGCAATGAAGAATTCCCAGACAACATTCATATGTGAAAGGCATAGTTTAAATAGGCGCAATTAAGAATGCATATCCATCACTGTTTCAGAGGAAAATATGGAAAGTTGCAAGAATTGAGGACAAAGGGCATGAAAACCTATTCTGGACTATTCTTTTTTCGTGCAACTTAGACCATGATATATATTTGATATAGCTATGTATGAACTGATAAACAAAGGGAGGGACAACTTATTGAACCATGAGCAAGCACGAGAATTCCATACCAATTTCTTCAGCCACTGAGAACACAACCAACCAGTTCAGATGCAAGTATTCCAACAATCTTTGATTACAGAAGTTCCTCAATATTTACAGTGCAACTCTTAGAATGAGAGATCAACCAAACAACCCACCAACCCCTATTACATTGTTTAGGGTTGTATTTATAGGTAAAATATCTACAACAAAGATCTGCTAGAAGATATTTTTTCAGGAAGTAAATGCAGTTAACCTAACTTGTCTTATAAGTAATGAAAATATCTATCTAATGCTGCGCTGGGGGCAGTTGTTTCAAAATGTGGCTATCTGTCATCCTTTGGCAGCTCTGCTTGTCCAATCTGCAATTGTTGCGCCTTTCACTTCTCATCTACACCTTTGAGTCGGTTCTGTTGATCTTAGGTGATTGTGATTCCCATTTAATTTGTTATGATTCAGTTTTAATGGCCTGTGACCCTGTCCTGGTATGCATTAATTCGTTTTGGATGGTCTTTAATGCTTTCCCAGCTCTGATATGGTCGATCTGATACTCTCTGCCGCTTCACTGTTTCTCTCTGATTGAATCGGGGCTTCTTCCTCTCTCTGATGTGGTAAAAACTGGTAAATTGCCCCTTTTCGGCCCTTTTTCAGCAAAAACAGCCACTAAGAAAAAGATTCCCCAAAGATTCTCCAATATGGCCTATTTCCCATAGCAATGTGTGATTAGTGCTAAGCGCTAATCGTGCTTCGAAAACTGCCTCAGAATTTGATTCTGGGCCCCTGAAGCCTCGATTTCGCTCTTGTGCGTTTTCCTTTCGGTGGATGACGTCAGTGGTACGGCAGATGACGTCAGCAGTGGGACCCAGTACAGATGATGACATCAACAGGGTGACGTGGCATGGTGACGCAGTAGGCTGACGCGGCACGGTGATGCAGGAGGGTGACGCAGCAGGGCACAGCATAGTGGCCGATGAGGTGGCGGCATCGTCATGCGGCGAAGTGGCAACAGGGGAGGGCGGTAAGCGGTTTGCGTCAGATCGCTTTTGGTACGGGGGCGGTATCTGTCAGGGGTGGCTTGACGCAATGAAAAGCCACCAAGTGTCCTGAGGTACGACGGTGAAACCATCGATCATCGGGCACTATTGTGCCATCATATAAGGGCGCTCGATATGCACGAGGGCCGTTGGATCTTGGAGAGACGATCCGACGGTGGATAGGAGGGGTAAGATGATCGTAGTTTAATAAAAATGTGCACGCGATAAATTTTAATTATTCGCGGCGGTGGTGGGTTTTAAACTTTAGGTTTTGAGGGTTTGAATGCGCGCTCGGGATGATGGTTATTCATTGACCGAATATCAATGAAATCCAAAGGTTATGTATGCGCGGGGCGGGGTGTGGCATGGTTATTTATTTAACCAGAGGTTTGAAATAAATCCCAAGGGAAGTGAAGGTGGAAGGGTTAATACCAAGGCCCCAGATAGACCTGGTATCTCCCCGACTTTGTTTATTAGGCTATAGTTGCCAGGGGGTGGGATATTAAATATTTTTGGGCTTTCTATATAGTTTTCACATAGTAGGGGATAGAGGAATGACTTGGGGAGCTAAATAATAGAGTTAGGAGTTAGCATGACTTGGTGGAGTGAAAATGTAAGGGGAATGATGGATTTGTGCAAAGATTATTTTTACAAAAAAAATGTGGCTTCTTTTCACTAAGCCAATCTTAGATGTCAACTTGGCTTTTAAGCAAAAAGGGAATGAAAGATGGACTCTTGGGCAGATCCCAAGGTCCTTAAGGGGATGTTAGTGAATGAGTTTGGGAATAAGAAGAGAGGGGAGTTAGGAATTCCTTGCTTGATCTGATCAACATGAGAAAGTGCCACCAAACTGTGAGCTGGATAGATATGACACTTGAAAATATGAAATAGATCACATAGTTTGATTTTTGCAACCACATAACTACTTACCCAGCCTACTTTACCTAGCATTTTTTCTTCTTTTGGTTTGGGTGCATTTGAACTAGCAAGCCCAACTTTTCAACCTTTTTTCTTTTATTTATTGTCCTCCTACCTATATCTACACTTATGCCATCCAGGGGCTCAGATAAATCTGTTTCGCACCCTTGCTTCTCTACCTATCTAAAAATCTGCCCAGATTAAACTGTTTGGACAGATAATGATTCTCTATATTCTATAACAGGAAATTGAAACCTAGGGAGACCAAGATTGAGCTGTTTGGACCTCCCTTTAATTGAAGATTCTTCAAAAATGGAATAACTCCTCAAAATTTGGAATACAATAGGGGAATTTGGGCTGGAAGACCCTCATGGATACTTCTTTGGCCTGAGTATTAAATATGGAACATTGCACCCTGCAGAGCATGACATATTTAGCATGTAAAAATGTCAATCATGAAAGATGAACACCTGCTATGAGCAGGAGGCTAACACCTCCTTCATTAGGATTTAGAAATCCCACAAATAGGTCGAACTTAAGATGTTTCCTTGCTTTTCTGAGTAGATTTAGGAGGGAATATAGAGATATTTATGAGTCAGTTCACTCCTTTGACCTCTAGATGCTCATTAGGATCCAATTACGTTGTTCCCAAACCAACAACTAGAGTTAGTAGAGTCACTAACGCTCCCATAGGCTTACAGAGAAGCTTTATAAAGCATGTTGTCAGCGTTTAGCCAGTGTTAGTGTGGAAACAAGGCTTGTGATCTTGGTATTCGCTTCAGCTATCATGCCTTTTCCCTCTGAGCTGGTGAGCAGGTCATTTTGTTGTATAACAGATGCCCCCTAAAGTGTGAGATCAAAGGCTGTGACGATGGCCGAAATATTTTAGTTAACTCTAATTTTCCTTGTTTGACAAAAAGAGAGAGAGGATCGGAGCTTCGGGTGGTATGGGAAACCTGATACAACACATATATATAAAAAAACTAAAATCATGTCCTGAGTTGAGCATTCCCATGCTCAGTAGCTATGTCAGAGTGATTTTCTTGGAAAAGAGATATGATGATTTTGGCCGCCGATAAGCACAATGCGGATCTCTGTCATAATAGGATCATTCTGATGAGCTTTCTCCAAAAAACAATATACACAACTTGGGAGAGGAGGCAAGGCTGAGTGATGAAAGCCTCTACCCAAGGTCTTGATTTCCACTTCACCAAACAGCATAGATCGATACATGTGAATATATGCGGTGATGTCGAACATGCACGAAATCATCTGATTACTAGTCAATAATGGAGATCGTTAATAGACACGAGGAAGGCCACCAATAATGATGATGGTCTCCAAGATGCACAACATATTCTAGCGAGTATGAAGTTTTTTTTGTCATCGAACACTCGTAGAATCGCTTAACCAGGAGCCAATAATGAGAACCCCTGATCAAACACAAGGTGACCTACCACTAATGTCTGCAAGTACCAAGGCACTGAATGTGTTTCTGGGATCTCTTCCTAGATAGAGTGTTGAAGTTGATAGGAAGATACATGTTGAAAGGTAGGAAATAATGTGTCCTACATCAATCGACATGAAATGGGACAAGAATGATTTGTTTTTTGAGGAATCTTTCAGCATTGGGTCTAAATGACAGAGTGCATGATGAAAGGATATGCTTGATGGTTTGATGGAGGAAACAAAAGGTTAACCCTTGAACAATAGAAGGCATGACAATGGTTTTAACCATGCAGCACTAGACTCATGAACACCAAAGAGTGTTAGGATACAGAGATGCCAAAACATCGGGGTATTTAGGCTAAAACTCATAGGATGGTAGGATTCATATTAAGAGGCCGTTACAAGGAAGGTTTATCTAAGGGAGTGCCATGTTCAAGGGAATGACTACTGTCAAACCACGCTTCGAAATACTGAATACAGTTGCATTGTCTACTTTCCCCATCTGATTAGTTTAATGAGTTCATACGAGTAAACTCGTCGATTTTTTCATGTTTTAAGAGTTTGAAAAGTACCACAAAAAGAGCGACTCTATGCCCTATCTGATTAGTTTAATGAGTCCAAACAGGCAAACTCACCCATATTTTCATGTTTTAAGAGTCTACAAAGGATCATGAAAAGAGCGACTTTATATCTTGTCTATATAATTAAATGAGTCCAGACTAGACAACTCGGTGGTCTTTTCATATCTAGAGAGTCTGAAAAGATCGTAAAGAATGACTCCACGGTGGTCCCTTTGTCCTAGCTGTTAACCAGGTGCAACAAAAGGTTAATAGTATACCCGGATTTGTTACTTTTCCATGAGTTAATCTATTGAATTTGGATAAAGATAAACCTATGTTCAATAGATGTTGACCTCATTTTGTTACGAGTACGAGGAGATGGACTAAACTCATTTTTCGCAGTGAATTTTTAATGAGTCAAGTGACGATAATGTCAAAACCTTCATCAAATTTTAATGAGTCAAATGAAGAAAACTCAAGGTATCCTTTTTAGTTTATTGAGCAAGGAAAAAGAGGTAAAAGAACTTCTCATTACTTCTTCATAGATTTAATGAGCCCGAAGAAGGGGAAAACACAGGGATTTTTTTTTATTTTAAGAGCAAGAAATGGCCCCAAAAAAGAAAGTGCTCTTGTTGTTGCCATAGATGTTTTAACGAGACCGGTGAAAAAAACTCAGGAATTTTCAGTTTAATGAGCGAGAAAAGTACCTAAATGAATGCTTGGTTCATCTTTATAAATATTTAATAAGCCTAAAGAAAAAAATTGGGATTTTTTTCAATTTTATGAGCGAGAAAAAAGTGCCTAAAAGGAATGATCTAATGATCTTCTTTAATTTAATGAGCTAGAAAAAGAGCAAAAAAGAGTTGTTCAGACCATCGTCGTGTGTGCTTACCGAGACCAACGATGAAAAACTCGGGGATTTTTTAGTTTTTTGAGAGCGAGAAAAGATCCCATAAAATAAAAGTGTTCATTGAGAATTGCATGCAATGCTTTACTGCTTTTCATTCCTAAGGGTAATTTCATCAAAAGCAGAAAAAGGTATAAAAAGGTAGCAATTTCTATCCATATGGGTTCATGCATGATAAAAAAATCATGGGGAATGGACTACTTCCTCTTTAATGATTCCAAAAAATCATGTCTCCAAAATAAATATAAGGAAGTTCTTTGAGCTTTCACATTCACCATTTTCACTATTTGAGAATTGTGAGAGTGTTTTGGAGCCAAAGAGGAGTAAATTTTCTGTGGACCATTGTAGGAGATCTTGGCAACCATTCAACGTGCTGTCAATCCCAGGTAGAGGCCAAAACCTTTCTCTATGCATTGCTTAACCTTTCTTATCAGTTTCTAGGGTGGATTTTTGCAAATTTGAGGTGCCCTAAAGCAGTATTTGCGCACTAACGCCCTCTCACTGGCCTATAGGGAGCGTTAAATGCCCTATATGACCTGCTAGAGGGCATTAATCCTCCCTATGTACCACTAGGGGGAGCATTAGAGCCTAAGGGCGCAGTTTAAAACCTCATGTAGTGATTCCTGAAGTTGTATTACCCCTTTTTGACTGATTTTTGGGTTATTTTGCACAGGTTTTAGGCCATAATGACTAGCCTATGGAGAGAATGGGCCAATGATAGGTAGGAATTGCTGATGCAAAATGATCCAGTATGCATACTTCCTTTGTGCCACTGTAGTTTATTGAAGTATTCAAAGTTAGAGTTGATGAAAGGGCAGGAGGATTTATTGAGATGGATTATCTAGCGCTAGGATGAACACGAACAAGTGTTCAGGATTGTAGATCATGAGCTGGATATCGACCATGATGACATATACTTTTTAACTAGTCTGTCATGCTGTGGGGCATAGGCAAACCTCACTGGGGGTAGGCCAGATCCACAATCTACCCTAGAGCTAGTGCAATCTTACTGCATCCCTGAGAGTGGACTTGTTAGCAATAGGTTCCCCATAGAGAGGATAAGGTCTAGGTCTATGAGGGCCATTTTATGGTTGATTGTGTGATTGGTAGGGTCAAAGAGTCCCCACATTGTGAAAAAGGCCCAACTATTGCTTGCAGTTGACTGTGTCCAGCCACAGATGTTCAACTGGTGTGAAGCAGTACTTCGCCAGTTGAAGGCAGAGTTAACTACATGCAAGACTCGAACCCAACAAAGTTTTGGTTATGGTACTCTCATAGTCTCATTCATTCTTGAGAGGGTACCTATTATTGATACAGGAGCATCAAGACCATCTTCATTTGTAAATATGTGATAAAAGGGGGGTGTGATAATTTTAATATTTGGTTATTTTTAATAAAATAGGAAAGTAAGGATTATGTAAATATTCTTTTTCTAAATAAAAGGATATGAGAGAAATAGTTTAGGAGCAAAATTTGGGATAGAATTTCTATGTTTTTTCAGTCAAAATTAGGATAAGAGTGGAGAATAAAGCTTCACGCTTTAAATCGTTATGTAAAAAGGAAAAAGCCTGCTTTTGTAAAAGATAAGGTCTGAGAAGACTTATCCCTTATGTATGTTTATAAATAAAGAGGTAGCTAAAGCTCTCAGTAGAGAGGGGAGCAAGTGCCAAAGCATGATTTTAAAACTCTCCAGCGTTTTAGTGTAATGGGTTTTTGATATATGCATGTATTTGATAGTTTAATTGGACTGTGTATTGAAGCGCTGAATAGTGATTGCACTGTGTATTAAAAGAGATTTGAATCGCCTTCTTATTGGTGGATTGATACTTTACTGTGTGTGTGGGAGCATTTAGTTTGTGTCTTTTTATTGTTATAATATGTTGCTGCCGCCTATTTAATCTCATTTAACTACAGTCAAAGAAAATCATTCATCACAGTCAAGGAGTAGTGCGCGCAGTCCGGCGTTCCTAGTTAAATGTTTTTCTGATAATATGCTGGCATAGTCTTTTATCATGTGAATTGATGGTGTGGAAGAATTTCATTGTTATATAATCGCTTTCCTATTCGCATCTTAATGCCTTTACGGTGGGTATTGGAACCAAGGTATCACTGCTGCCGAAGTTGCATTTAAAAAGGACGACAATAGACTTTTATTTGGGCAACCCGAAGTTGTGCACCGCCTTCTCTAGCTAATGGAGTGTGAACCTTTATACATTTTATATGCATGATAATAGTGGCGTGAAGCTCTCCGCATGCAAAGGAAGGATATAGGCAGCATCAACGCACTTCTTCAGAAAGCATTCTCATAGAGGAGCAACCTTCCTGGCTTGATGATCTCTTGAATGAACCTGAAACTCATGTCGAGAAGGGCTCTCATCGACGCTCTGTCGATGGTTCTGTTATTTTTTTGGATGTTCCTATTACAATTTCAAGAATATAGAACATTGGAGAAGCGAGCAGTTTAAAGATTGGAGTGTCAGAGGTATGTATAAGTGGCGTAGCGTTTTAAATTGTATCTATTGTGAATAAATTAAACAAGTGATATCGACTTATGTCAAATACAATGAATCATTGGGTTTCATGTATGGAGAAGTTCTAACTTAGAATAATAGGACAATCGACACATAGATGTCAGAAATGTTTGAATGGAATGTTGTGTAATGATTGTATTGATAATTGAAAGTCTCAATTGGTAATCAGAGGTAAGAGAGCACAAGACTGTATTCCTGTAACTCTGTTTATTCATTTGAATGCAATTATAACCGGGTTTAATAACTGTGTCCAGTAGCAGTGACTGGAGAAAAGTGTATATATGTATTGGAACTTAGTGTTCGAAAACAAACAAGTGCCGAGAAGCCTTATTTGAATGCAGAATACTGTGATAGGGAACAGATATATCATAGAGGAATTTGGCCAGCAATGGAAGGCGTTAACGCAGAAGAGTATTGTAGTAAAAATGCACAAGATTGAAGGGCGACTAAGGAATTAATTTGTGTTGTGTTGAATTGCAGAGAAATCGTGTGAATAGCATTTTTATATGTAGTGAAGTTATAGCGTTAAATGCTGGGATGCATGTTTAATGGCACAGTAATAAAGATTCTGGGTTTGCAGGGTAGAGTGGTGTAGACCCTGCATCAGGTGGTATCAGAGCTAGAATGCTCAGCTGAATATATTTGTTTTTTTTCTCTCTGAATGAAACAGAAGGTTTTGTCGAAGACTAAAGTGTGTTTTGATGAATAATGGAAAGGAAGATCATATTTTTAAATTTGATGTGCAAGCATACACAAATGCAGTGAAGAATATTGCAGAAGTGGAAATAAGACAAGATCATGTAGGATCTTAAAGGTGAGATGATTTTTTGATCTGAAATTTATGATTTAAGTTTATGGTTGCAGAGAAGGTGGCAGTGAACCTGGAATTCAGTTGAAGGCTGGATAGGAAGGACAATTGCAGTGTCCTGGAGAAGAAGGTGAGTTGAAGAGATAGCCTAGAGAGAGCAGAGGAGTGCTCAAGAGGTTCCAGAGGCAGTGAACCAGTACTTACCAAAAGACTGAGTGAGGAGAGCTTGGTGAGGTAAGTGGCAACAAGAGAGATTGTTGTTGCAGAGGCTAGTACAACTCATGGTGAGTGAGAAACTCATGAGGAAGCATTCTGCCAGAGGCAGAAGGAGTTTTTCTAGAGGAAGAAGAGGTTCAGAGAAATGCCATAGAGATGAGATGACTGCAGAGGTTCGAGAAAGAGAGATTGCAGAAATAAAGGTACAGTTGTAGGTACTAGAAGAATGGGTACAAGAGCAGGAAAATCAGAAAGGAAAATGGATCTTTCCACTGAAGGGAAAGAGAGTGATTTGGCGACAATTACAGAGGAGGTTGAGGCAAATTGTGATTGGCTTGTTGAAAAAGGGGCTTAGAGTTCTTGTGCCAGAGATGAAATTTGAAAATTCCACATGCAGATCTGATCAAAAGAAAATGTTGAAGAAAGCAGTTAAGACTAAAAAGTCTTGCAGTTTTAAAACTGATGAGTTGTGTGTGTTTGCAGGTGCAGAGGAGGTTTCCATTGATGAAACAGAGGAGGAGATCATTGATGATTTATTGAGTTAATGGGTAGATCCAGATCAGCTGGATAATGTGAACTCTTGTGTTTGTACAGCTAACAATTGTGATGTGATTACAGGTGTTGATCCGGATTTAAACAGGAACGCAATAGCTTACAGAGATAACCATAAATACAGAGATGCGATAACCATAAATAAAGAGATGCAGCAGAAATAATACTTCATTTCATTAATGGAAATACTGAAATATGCTTTACAACCAGAATTGGAAATAAACCAGCTAGGGCGATGGTGGCTTATCTCTGAGAAGAGATGTGCGGCTACATGCCTTTGAACCGTTCCAAACTTGTGTTACAATGAGGCTCGAAGGCCTATTTATTATTGAGAAACAATGGAAAACCCTTCACATTCCAAAACCGACCCTTAGAAGATGAAATGCCAAATTGTGGG
>APFE030787582.1:203897-242896 GCA_000404065.3 Pinus taeda
AAACCACGAACTATCTGTATATTATGATGATAGAGAACATGTAACAATACATAGTACAATACTCCTCACAAGTACTCAGTACTATCTCCACCTGTTACACACAAACTAGCTCAGATCTGAATCAAGTCATAGGTTCAAATCTCCTCCGCTGTTTGCCTGCCTCCACTGCACAATCCCTGTTGAGAATAGATCTGATCCAAGTTCAAATTCCCTTTGCTTGTATTGTGCAATCATCATTGGCAATCTTAATCAATGATTGTGCAAATCTCATGCACAACTACAGTCACAACTGATAGTAGTCTCACCCTTTCACCCACCTCTAACACTTGTCTCCACTGAATTGTCCATGCATTGAGTTAACTATGTATTCTTTAGTTGATTTATGAGTTAATAATTAGTGAATTAATTAATAATTAATTCACACCACTCATCACTAGTGTATTTGTCAGTTAGACTAAATACAACTAGTTCAACTAAGTCAAACTGAACACAACTCCATCAACTCCTCAATCAACTCCACCAAACTCAATCACTTGAGTTCTAACTGAAGTCCATCATGCAATAGCTCAACTAACCCATAGGAAAAGCGTATTTCCTTCTGGCAGTTGCATGTGCCACATCCGTAGCTCGAACTGAAGTGCTGCAAGAGGATAAGATAATGTTTATAGTCCAAATATTATTAAGAGCTAATAATATTCGACTGTTCTATTTTTTGATTGGTAGTCTAAAAATAGAATCCGCCCATATGTCTAAAAATAGAGGTCCATCTATTTTTACCAACATCACCAATCATCCATAAACAACATCGTGCAACTCATAGACCCTATTCCATATGTCTAAAAATAGACATAGTCGTAAAATAGACTTTGCGCCAATAATAACCTGCGGGCCCACTTAGTGAAGGCGACTTCTTTTCACTAAGCTCCATCATCTTGTTGCATTTTCAACACTTTTAAGGATGGAAAACATGTTTATGATCCTCCTTGATGTAGATGTGGTGAGTTCACATAGAAGTATGTACCCCTTTCATCCTCTTGTACTGCCATTTTTAGTGTTTTAGAGGGGCTGATTTCTATTACTTTTATGATGTTTTTCTTAGAACCAACAATAAAAGAATATGCCCATGGATTATCTTGGGAACAAATAGGCTTCCTTAGGGATGATTCTTCTTTTAGCCCATCAATATTCATGGTAGCAAGATATTGGTTTTGCAAAAAATTATCAATTAAATCATCTTCATTAGCGTACTTATTGCAAATGGTGGTTTCTAATGTACACATAGGTTAGGATGATGAGAGGCAAGAATGTTCTTCTTCTTCTTCCTCTACCCATGTAGGAAAGTAATTCTCAACAAGGGGTTGCGCTTATGGATAAAATACAATCCGTTTTCGGTATTGCCCATTGGTGATGGCCATGTTTCCAACCCACCAACCGATGTATGCATCAACAATAGCTAACCATGGTCTCACTAAGATGGGTAGATAGCCATTAAAATTGGTCTTGGGTTTGAGGACAATGAATTTTGTGGGATACTCCTAGGAATAAATAGAGACCATTACATCCTCTATGATTTCCTCTAGTGCTACTGTGGATCTGTCAATGAGCTACAACACAATAATGGTCTTTCTTAGAGATCCTTCAGTTTAAGTTTGAACATGGTTTCCTTGGTTATTACATTGATTACAACTCCCAAGTCAATGGGATTGCTTGAAACTACAATTTCGTTTATGTGGACATCTAGTATTGGGATTCTAGGGTCTAGGTACTTAGGGATGATTCCTCTCCCAAGCAATAGATCGACTAGTTTCCCTACGACATTAATAGTTGGAGCATCCCTTTTCTTTATTCGAGGCCTTCTAATACATTCCTATTTAATGAACATATGTAGATATGAACATATTTGATGGCTTGGAGGAGAGTGATTTTGATATGCAATTTTTTTAGTTCTCCCAGAAATTCAATTTCTTCTGAGGTGTGTGTTTCTTGGGTTGTCAACATTTTAAGATAGGGAGGTTTCTACTGCGTGACCCGAGGTATGGAATCCTCCTTCTCTTCCTCAGGATTTTCTCTTAGAGAAGGTGGATGGACATCTGGAAGGACCTTCCTTTACCTAAGGTTGATATCATGTATTTCTACAACATAATTTTGGTGGCCAATTTCTCTAATGTAGACTAGTTGAACCTACTTATTATTGGGATTTGGGTTGATTTAGAAGGAATTCATGGTTTCACTGGAGGAATGTTTTGGGGTACTTTTTATTGCTAAGGAGGAGGCATCAAGGCAGGTGGTTGGGACACCTTAAGCCTACATCCTTGTTATGGATTACCCCATTGTGGTGGTTAATTAAAATATGGATGGAAGGTAGGAACAATAGTTTTAAGAGGATATGGCCAAGGAGTGGGCATAGTCTAGGGTGAATGGTTATGAGGGAACCAAGGTTGATAATGAGCATTGTAAATAGGATTGAAAAAAGAAGGGAAGTTCATACCTTGTTGGAATTGCCTTGGAGCTTGTGGCCTATTTTGGTTGACAAAGCACAATTGTTCCATGCTCCCTTCTGCTCCTTGATACACAAATTTTACCATTGGAAGGATTTTCCTTACACACAGAGCATACGTCTATGATATTTAAAAGGCATTCATTCCTAGGATGTCTTTTAGTGCATTGAGGACAAAATATGCCTAATGCCTTTTCTACTTCCTCCTATTTTCTTTTGATTTGTAGGGTGTCCATCTTGATGGAAAATTTATGTAATATATAGGTTTTCATGTCCTCTAACATACCTCCTATCTAATTTTTAGTAATTAGGGAGAAGGAAGAACTTACCCAACTTTTGCTTTCTATACCTCTTTTTCTTGTAGCCCTTGAATGGTTTTTGAATACCTATTTAATGTCATGATTAGTGAGATAGTATATGTATCCATTGGTTAGCAAGTTAAGAGTTTCCATTAAATCTTCCTTGACTTCTCGTAGTAGAACTAGCTTCAAGGATTCTAGATGCAAGGTGCAATTATGTCTCCTTTTATAACTCAGTTAGAATCTCTCCTAAAAGTTTTCCAGAGACTCATTTTCTCCTTGGAACATTCTAAATATTTCATCTTTGGTATCCCTTGCTCTACAATAATCCTAGTATTTGTTGTTGAAGGCTCATTACATTTGTTCCCATATGGTGATGCTATTTCCTTTAAGGTTCATGAACCATTGAAAGGTTGCATTCTTCAGGGTGGAAGGGAACAATTTGAGCTTCTACTTATTAGTTGTGTAATCATAAGTCCTGTACACCACAACAAACTCAAACATGAAAGTTTTAGGATATTTTGTAATCAAACCATAAAAGTGTGGGAGCACATATGGATTAATGTTTTTCATTCTAGCTTCTCCATTTGTTTCTCTAATGGGAAATATGAACACTTCTGATTGCCTATCTTCAACCATGGTGTTAGCAGGCTGTGAAGGTCATTCCCCTTCTGCATGCTCCTCAAAATCCTCACTTTATCACCAAAAGGGGTCACAAAGGTCCTTGTATATGGGGAAGGAGGTTGAAGGTCAACTGAAAAGGGTTTGCTGTTAGTGGAAGTGGGGGTTTTTGGTAGAAATTTTCCTATCTTATCCATTTTTCTGAAGGCATAAAAGAAATTTATGGGTTTTTTTCTTTTTGAAAAGAGGATGCTAATGTGTTTTTTTTTTCTTTTCTTGCATGAGATGAAATTCAAGAAAGATTAAATCAACTAAATAAAAAAGAAGAACATTCTTTGAAACCTCCCTAGCAACAACACCAAAAAGTGATGGTCCTGGAACAACAATGTTGCAAATCCTAAGGGTCTCAACTTTAACTATCAACCTAGGGTTCATAGAAACTTAAGAGGGGTTGGCATTGTATGAGAATCATGAATCACTATCTCTTTCTCTTGTTGAACTTTATGTAGTTCTAAGCATTGAAATGAAAGGTAGATGCATAGGGACCAAGTTAACTAATCTATGATATAGGAAAAAAAAAATTGCAGAAAATGACTTGTTGAAAGGAAAACATAACACAAACCTAAGCTACTTTCTATGGAATAAAGCACACTTTCACACTTATATATTATTTGCAGTAAAATTAAAATCACACTTCTATGTTATCTGCAAGGGAAGGAAATGCATACTTGATCCGGATTTAAGCAGGAATGCAATAAAATACAGAGATAACCATATACACAAAGATGTAGCAGAAATAATACTTCATTTCATTAATGGAAAATACTGAAATATGCTTACAACCAGAAATGGAAATAAACCAGCTAGGGCGATGGCAGCTTATCTCTGAGAAGAGATGTGTGGCTACATGCCTCTGAACTGTGTTACAATGAGGCTCGAAGGCCTATTTATTATTGAGAAACATTGGAAAACCCTTCACATTCCAAAACCGACCCTTAGAAGATGAAACGCCAAATTGTGGGCCCCGTTTTGGGTAAATTGGTACATCAATTTCCCGGGGTCGTAACTTTGGCATACGATCTCGTTTGACGCGTATGATAGCTCGTTAGAAAGATCTATCCGAGAACTACCACTGTTGGAACGGGCAACATCGGTCCATTATGGACCCATGTTGCCCTGGGATTCCCCAAAAAACGTCGTTTAGGGCCTCAAAATGGCTCCGGAAGTTCAGGACCCGAAAAACTGCTAAAAATAGTAAGTTGTGCTACAATTAAGGAAACTGAAAAATGCTGAAAGAGACAATTGTGGGGGTCCAAATGGGATAGGTGGGTGGCCACCAACATCCACCTGGATCAGGTGTTGAGGAGGATGTGCCATCTTGTGAAACTGTTACAGCACAAGAGGAAGTTCTTGTGGATGTTGAAGAAGAGAATCAGTCTGAAGTGCAGATAGGGAAAGTAACAACTGATACTGTTGAATATTTTGTGCAAATTGAAAGTTTATGTATGAATGCAGGTGATGATGATGTGCTTCAGCAATGCTATAGAGAAATTGCATTATTAAAATACTTGTTGAAGAATCCAGAGTATGACAGGAAGATTGCAGAAGAAAGAGTTCAATGCAGTGAGAAAGAGGAAAAAGACATCATGGAAGCAGATGATATGAGAAAAAGAATGGTTGACATTCTTGAGAATTCTTCAGAGGGTTCTTTGGGAAGTTTGGATCAACATACTGATGTGCTGATAATGGAGGAGGATTCAGAATAGTGTACTGAAATGCTAGCAAAGGAGTACAAGGCACTAATGCCTTATGATTTTTATTCTAACAATTGTTTTGTGAGTACAGGTCTTATTGAAGATGCTGGAGAAAATCTGTTAGACAAAGAAATTGAACTGATGAGGCGGATGATGATGAAGGAATTCCGCAAGAGACCAGCAACAATAAAACAAAAGGGAAGCAGCAAAAGAAAGACAGGAGAAGACTATGAGAGTGCAGCTAGTGGAGTAAGGCAACATAAGATATGGAGACCTAGAGAAGAACAATAGACAGAAGCAACGACAAATGGAAAGTTACAGTACAAGATATGGGATCCAGGCATACACAGATCCAAACACATGATCAGGGGATCATGAATAATTTTAAGGTTGGGTGTATGATGCAGGAGCATCAAGACCATCTTCATTTGTAAATATGTGATAAAAGGGGGGTGTGATAATTTTAATATTTGGTTATTTTTAATAAAATAGGAAAGTAAGGATTATGTAAATATTCTTTTTCTAAATAAAAGGATATGAGAGAAATAGTTTAGGAGCAAAATTTGGGATAGAATTTCTATGTTTTTTCAATCAAAATTAGGATAAGAGTGGAGAATAAAGCTTCACGCTTTAAATCATTATGTAAAAAGGAAAAAGCCCGCTTTTGTAAAAGATAAGGTCTGAGAAGACCTACCCCTTATGTATGTTTATAAATAAAGAGGTAGCTAAAGCTCTCAGTAGAGAGGAGAGCGAGTGCCAAAGCATGATTTTAAAACTCTCTGGTGTTTTAGTGTAATGGGTTTCTGATATATGCATGTATTTGATAGTTTAATTGGACTGTGTATTGAAGCGCTGAATAGTGATTGCCCTGTGTATTAAAAGAGATTTGAATCGCCTTCTTATTGGCAGATTGATACTTTACTATGTGTGTGGGAGCATTTAGTTCGTGTATTTTTATTGTTATAATATGTTGCTACCACCTATTTAATCTCATTTAACTACAGTCAAAGAAAATCATTCATCACAGTCAAGGAGTAGTGCACACAGTCCGGCATTCCTAGTTAAATGTTTTTCTGATAATATGATGGCATAGTCTTTTATCATGTGAATTGATGGCATGGAAGAATTTTATTTTTATATAATCGCTTTCCTATTCGCATCTTAATGCCTTTACGGTGGGTATTGGAACCAAGGTATCGCTACTGCCGAAGTTGCATTTAAAAAGGACGGCAGTAGACTTTTATTTGGGCAACCCGAAGTTGTGCACCGCCTTTTCCAGCTAATGGAGTGTGAACCTTTATACATTTTATATGCATGATAATAGTGGCGTGAAGCTCTCCACATGCAAAGGAAGGATATAGGCAGCATCAACGCACTTCTTCAGAAAGCATTCTCATAGAGGAGCAGCCTTCCTGGCTTGATGATCTGCTGAATGAACCTGAAACTCCTGTCGAGAAGGGCTCTCATCGACGCTCTGTCAGTGGTTCTGTTATTTTTTTGGACGTTCCTATTAAAATTTCAAGAATAGAGAACATTAGATAAGCGAGCAGTTTAAAGATTGCAGTGTCAGAGGTATGTATAAGTGGCGCAACGTTTTAAACTGTATCTATTGTGAATAAATTAAACAAGTGATATCGACTTATGTCAAATACAATGAATCATTGGGTTTCATGTATGGAGAAGTTTTGACTTAGAATAATAGGACAGTCGACACATAGATGTCAGAAATGTTTGAATGGAACACTGTGTAATGATTGTATTGATAATTGAAAGTCTCAATTGGTAATCAGAGGTAACAGAGCATAGGATTGTATTCCTGTAACTTTGTTTATTCATTCAAATGCAATTAGAACTGGGTTTAATAACTGTGTCCAGTAGCAGTGTCTGGAGAAAAGTGTATATATGTATTGGAACTTAGTATTCGAAAACAAACAAGTGCTGAGAAGCCTGATTTGAATGCAGAATATTGTGATAGGGAACAAATATATCATAGAGGAATTTGGCCAGCAATGGAAGGCGTTAACGCAGAACAGTATTGTAGTAAAAACGCACAAGATTGAAGGGCGACTAAGGAATTAATTTGTGTTGTGTTGAATTGCGGAGAAATCATGTGAATAGCATTTTTATATGCAGTGAAGTTATAGCGTTACATGTTGGGATGCATGTTTAATGGCACAGTATTAAAGATTCTGGGTTTGTAGGGTAGAGTGGTGTAGACCCTGCATCGATTATGCGCCCAAGGATGAGCTTAGGTCGCTTTGATCTGAGGGAGCCAAGATAGGGTCGATGGTCATCACTCGATCCTTGCATAGGAGGAGGACCGATCTGACATTTCTTCGAGGAAGATTTCTTCTAGTGGTTCCGTGGCTAGTTCATCATGATCAACGACCATGCCTATGAGGGCATGGAATTCACCGGAGACCCTGACTTGATGCTGCCACCCGGTACCAATTAGTGTCCTCAAGGTGAGAATGGGTTTTGAAAGTACTTCAAGTATTTTTTAGCTTTTAAATGTTTATGTGATGTTTTTTATGGGTGCACAAGTACTGACATGAAGCTTTATGCTTAACATATACATGGCACCGTTACGAGCTATAGGCGAAGCCTGCCACATGAGACAAGGAGGCCAACTACCTCCTGAGGGGGTGATGCCAAGAGTCTTCGCGAGGTTCTGAGGAACTTGGAGGGCTTGAGCACGAGTGTGCCCCTGCTTCCTATGAGGGAGATTCCTACTCATATGCAGTGGCACACAGTCAGTGCACCTGAGAATTTTTTGGTTCCTCTTTAGAGGATAGCTAGAGCAGTTTTATCATTTCAGGAGTAGTAAGCTCTTTTTAGCTGGTGTTTCGGTGTAGCCAAAGGGTGTTTGTAGCTAGGCTTAGTAGCCATTTTGTACTTAAAACATCCAAGTTTTGGAATATTTTGATGTAAAAGACTAGATTTTATCTATATATATATACAAACATTTTGGTATTTTGATGGCGTAAATGTTCTTATAAAATTTTTAACTCTATAAATTTTTACTTTTCATGCATGCTTCTATAGTGAATGAGACAAATGCCAATCTAACACATAGTTTTCTAATGAATCAACAACCACATTAAATTCTCTAGCAATGTGTTCAAATGTGATTATTTCAAATTAATGTTCCAAGAGTCATACCCTTAAATAATGACATAACAAGGTTGTATTACAAATGTGATAATGATTTGTCAATTGCATGACAACTAGATGGGAGTCTAACTTGACCACCAGATTGGATATGTCCCTTGATGGTGCTTCTATGAGAAGTGAAATTATGGACATGTATTCAGTGATATTGTTGGTGGCAGTACCAAGAAAGACTCCTCTAGAACAAAATAGTTCTGACTCAGGTGTGTAGATGACCCAATCAGCTGATGCAATGTGCCATGTGTGACGACTGGCACCATTCGCGTATCCTACATATGCTAATGGTAATGAAGACATCTACATTGTGAGAAGGATGTATGAGACAAATACTCCAATAAATATCAAAAAAATCCAATCACACCAAAAAAGGAAGAAAAACTTATAAATACATAAAATTACAAAGCACATGCCTAGTGCAATACTAGGCATAATACTTTTTCAAATAGAGCCCATTTTTGAGCTCAACGAGCAGGACTCCTTCCCAGTCCTAAAGTTCATATGCCCCTTTTGAGAGGGCTTTCTTGATGACATAGGGATCTAGCCATAAGGTTTGAAGTGTTCCTACCCCCAAGAGGTCATGCTTTTTTATCATAGAGCAAAACAAGAGCTCCCTCTTGGTAAGAATGAGGTTTGACCTTTTTATCATATTGGGTTTTTACCTAGCACTTGTGAGCCTCGAGTGCTAATTCGACATCTTGATGAGTTTCATCCAGTTGATTGAGGTATAGTAGGTGCTCTTCTTTAGCAGTAGTGTTGGGCAGGAGCTCAATGACTATTTGTAGGGAAGGTCGTAAGCTAGTTGAAATGATGTAAAGCCTATGGAAGTTTTTACTAAAGTTCAATATGCCCATAGTGTCAAATATAACATTCAATGCCAATTGATTTTATGATTTCCTACCAACCTATGGATCATGGTCTTTAAGACACCATTGATGGCCTCTACTTGATCATTAGCTTGGGGATAGTAGGAGGATGATTGATCCTAGTGAAAACCTAGTAGCTATGTTAAGTCGAACATCATGTGATTCTCGAAATGAGACCCATGGTCTATAACAATCATGTGGGGTATATGAAAGTGACAGATAACTTGATTAAATAGGAATAGTGTCACGATTTCCCCATCAACCCGATATGTGGGAAGGGCTTCGGCCCATTTCATGAAGTAGTCCATAGCTACTATGATATAGTTGTGTCTAGCAGAGGAAATAGGATTGCAAGTTATGAAGTCTATCCCCCATTTGGCAAAGGGGCCAATGGAGATAGCCAGGTGTAGTAAGTCTGAAGGAGCGCGCATTTTCTTTGTGGTCACTTGACAAGGATGGCATTGCCAGATGGCCTTGACACAATCTTTAAATAAGGTCAGCCAGTAATAGCCTGCACGCAAGATTTTCTGTGTAGTAGATATGCCAGAAAGATGGCTGCCACATGCCCCAGCATGGTAGTCATTTAAAACATGTTCCGCCTCTTCATGAGTGAGGCAATGTCGAATAATTGTATCCACACCATGATGATATAACGTATCGTTAATCACTAGATAATGTCTCACTTGGTGGAAAATGCAATGACGGTCACCTATCGATAGTTCATGGCAGAACCATTGTGCTTGGAGGTAGACAAGAATGTCACTGTACCAAGGGTCAGTGGTGTCGGTAAGATAGACAACTTCATCTAGAAGAGGATCGTGGGCTATCTCGTTAGGATCGACAATGGGAAGGTCCGACAAAAGTTTGGCGAAAACTAAGGAGTTCTTCACCTTGGAAGCTATGAAAAGCAAGTCAAATTGTTGGAGGATCCTATCCATTTCATATATTTTCCTCCAATTTCTTGACGAGACAAAACATGTCTCATGGGATTCTCCAAGGCAATGACAGTAGTTTATCGTAGCAGGGTGTAGTGTCAGAATCAGTTGACAGCAAAGACGACTGCCAATGATAGCTTTCCCAAATGTGAATATCTGAGTTTGGGCCTAGCCAGGCCTTTGGATACATAATAGATCACATGTTCACTCTGGTCATCATGAGTTTGAACCAAGACCATTCCAAGAGAGGATGGTGAGGCTGCTAGGTATAGAAGAAAGTCACGATCATATTTGGGAGCACTAAGGAGTGGGGCTAATATAAGTGCCTTTTTCAAGGAATCAAATGATTATTGAGCTTGATCATCCCATAGATACGACACTCCCTTCTTAAGTAGGTGCATAAAGCCTTTCATCAACTCGGCATAGTTTACGATGAACCGTCATAAAAAGTTTGCTTTCCCTTGCAAATGTTGGAGTTGTAAAATGGATTGTGGTTCAAGAAATTGAGTAATTACCTTTACCTTATCAGGATCAACCCTAATCCCATACTTAGAGACAATGAATCCAAGTAAGCATCCAGACTCGACAAAGAAAATGCATTTATGTGGATTCAGACAGAAGTTGTAAAATTGGCACCTAAGAAAGATTGCTCTTAAATGGTTTACGTGTTGCATTTGTTGCTTGGAATGGGCTAGAAGGTCATCCAAGTAAGCTTGAGCGAAATGCCTGATATCTTGAAGTGAATATTCCATGGCTCTTTGAAAAGTTTCTCTGGAATTCTTTAAACCGAATGGGAGTTTTCGATAGGAAAAGATGCCCCATGGGCAGAAAAAGGAGGTATTGTGCTGGTCTTTTGGTTCTATAGCAATGTAGTTGTAACTTGAGAATCCATCCATCAATGAAAATTATTCACAACCAGTGTAGTTATTAATGATTTGATCGATGAACAGTGTCAGATAATTATCCTTGGGACACGTGGCATTCAAGTCTTGGTAGTCAACACATATGCGAATTGTTCCTTGTTTTTTATCAACATGAACCAGATTGGAAACCCATTCCATTAAAGGAACAGGATAGACAAAACCAACATGTAACGACTTTTCTACTTTATTTTTGATGGCTGTTGTTTTGTAGGGATGGACTGGTCAAAGCCTTTGAAGGACAGGTTTAGAATTTTCCTAGAGCTTGATCTCATGCTCGACAATAGACAGATCTATCTCGGGCATTTCCTCATAAGACCAAGTGAATACATCACAAAATTCCTTAAAAATGTAGGTGAAGCTAGCAATTTCCTCAGGATTGCAATCCACTCCAATCTAGATGTTTTCCACAATGCCTGTCTTGATAGAAATATCGATGAGAAATGTCTTTGAAATATTTCCCATGTTTCCTTCTGCCTCCAAAGTTTGGATAGTTGTATAGGGCGAGGAAACGATTTATGGTATGTTAGGGGATAGGATTTGAAGAGGCATCATATTTGAATCAGATATCGAAACACAATGGTGCGAGTCCTCCCAAGGTCACTCTTCTAAACTCATGATTTCTCGAATAGTTTCATCTGTAGGTAGGACTTGATTGAGTGGATTGTAAGGAGCCATTATGGGAGCAACGATGGTATTGTTGGCCATAACCAAAGTGACCAGAGATGCGGATGCAGATTTAATGGCTTGGTAGGCCAATTCAGCTAGTGACAGTGGCATTTGTTCTCCATAAGTGTTAATGTCTGAAGGAGATGGTAGGATTGATCTATTCATTAGGAATGGATGAAAGCATATTGACTGTCTGTGAAACCTTAGGTGGTTGAAGAGGGAAATAACCCATGAGGGAAGAAGCCTTCAGTAGATCGGTACCGATACTAATGTAAGAGTCAGGTACACCTTTTACTAGAGGTATAGAGCCGCTTGGTAATAGGGAATAATTAGGGGTGAAAAAGGACATCTGGTACACTGTAACTACCTTTCCATCCAATGGAAATAGGATGATGTGAAAGACAGTAGATACAATGGCCATCATGGCATAGGTCCAACTGTGACCTAGCAAGAGATTATAGTCGAGTTTTTTATCTACAACTTATATGTTCACCATTACCATTTTCCTATACAAAGTGATGGGGTAGCTAGCTAGGTAACCTTTTCGGATGAAAGTGTGGCCATCAAAAGATTTAAGAGAATTTGATAGTGGGGATAGGGTTGGATAACCCAAAGTGAGCCAACATGAAGCCAACATGACACAAGTAGAAGCACCTTTGTCGATGAAAGTTCTGTGTATAAATTTACCCTTTGAAAAAATTTGCACTTGAAATACAAGCTAGTGGGAAAGGGGAGGTTTACACTATTTCATGTTGAAAATTACAATCATGGAATCCTGTGGGTCAATACCACCAATAGCCGAAAGCAAAGCTTTCCTTTGTGCTGGACATGTTTGTAATACTTAGAGCACCGAAAGAGCCGATGGTGCTTGCACCAAATCTTCTACAATGCTATAGTTTTGGGCAGCACGTGCAGATGTATTGTGCGTTGTGCATCGAAGTGCCCCTTTAGGGGGGTGAATCACAAGGTTAGAAACTAGCCTTTCGATATGAAAATCATTGGGCGGTGGTGTGTATTAACTTGAGGAAGGTTCCTCTGCATGAGAGACATTAGCTCCATGAGATTTGGCTCTTATTTGTAGATCTACCATTTCAAAGGTGTAAATGGTAGAAGATCGTTCACCAGCTAAAGGATGTTGCGAACCACCATTGCCTCCTTGCGGGGGTTTGGGTTGGTTTTCAATGAGGTGTTGTTGCTACTGAGCAAGGAAAGGATTATTAAGGACAACGGGGATCCTATGAGTATCCTTTTTAGCAATAAAATCTATGCATTCTTGAAGACGTGGATAACGATAGGTCATGTGGTCTTCCGCACAAATTTTGCAAGGGAATCTAGTGGGTTTATCCTTTCCATCATCAGGAGGCACATCGGCCTTCTGCTTTGGGTTTTGCTACTTTGTTGACTACTCCTCAGAAGGAGTGGTCTTTTTCTTATTCTTCTTGTTCTTACCACTAGCTTTTTGCGTAGACTGCATAGAGTTTATCGTGGTGGTAGGAAGAGCAGTTGATTTGGTAGAGGGTTCCACTAAAATTTGGGCAATGTGACCGCTGAGTTGTTTTACAGCAGTCCTGGAGATTTCATCGATAATCCCATCAGTGTGTGCTCTGGGGTGATGAGTAGCGAAAGCATTGGAGTTACAAGGGGCATTGGGGATTACGTATTAAAGTGTGCCAGACTATGAATATATCATATCTAAGTGTTGGGAACGACATATGGATTGGTCTTTTGTGACCACACCACCTAAGGTGACATCCTTAGCGATTTGAGGGACTAGGGACTTGAAGAACCAGTCCACTAAGAGATAGCCTGGGAGGGGAGCTTTGACTAACCTCCACCTAAGTCTCCATTCATGTGTATGATCAAAGATGTGGGTGGTGATGAAGTGAGGAGCTCTTTCCCAGTCTGATAGCAGATGGGTAGCTGGAAGTGCTTTAAGAATTCGATCGCTAGAGCGTCGAAGGTATTTACTGACGCACGTGGTAACTCAATGTACCACTTGGCTGCGTTGCTAGTAAGGGTGCGGGGAAAAAGATGTAACTGGACACTATCATTCACCATGGAGTTAGAAACATGCCAAAGATGATAGGTGGTGATATGGGTGCCTAGATCCTCCCCTTTTTTCCCATTGAACTTGGGAATTTCTATTGGTATTTTATGCGGGATTGGCAGCCAAAGTAAGTTATGATAGATGGGGTCATTTGTAAGTTTGTACAAGTCAGGGATATCGAACATTGCCAAGAAAGGTAGAGTGTGTGGTGCCCTTGACTCAGACCAAGGCCATGACATATGACATGAGGATCCTTGTGTTCCTCTCATCGTTTGAGTTCTAATATTATACATAGGCTGCGTGGTATAGTATTTTCCTTGAGGTATGGCATTGTAGTGGGGATTTCCATGGGGATTGTGACAATGGGGTATAGAATTGCCCCCAGGATAAGCAGTGCCCCCTTGATTCATTTGAAATTATGAGTAGGGTGCCCCCGTGGATTAGTTGGGACCTCCTTTAGGATTCCTTCTTGTCACAAAATGAACCATATGTCCTTGATTGACATAAGGAGCGCTCATGTCAATCAGTGATTGACCATGCATGCCTGAAAACGGAGGGGGAACTATTATGTTCCTGACCAATATATGCATATTGGGAGTGCCCCCAGATACTTGAATCTAAGGTTTTGAATTGTACAATGGATGCCAACCATGTTGTTGGTTGAGGGGACCTATGCTAACTGTACTACATTGAGCATTATAAGGAGTGTTGTATGTAGCACTTATCGAAGGTATAGAGTTTGGCACTAAAGGGGTGGAACCCAGCATAGGATGGGTTCCACTCATGGAGGGTGTCATGTGAGGGTTTGTACCTGGGAAAAATGGGATAATAGGGTTGGCCATCAATGGTGTGGTGGTGACTATCGACTTGGGAAGTAGTGGGGGACCAAAAGTGTCAACAAATTTCCATGACCTATTAGTCGTCGACAGGATGGATGGAAATGTTTCAACTAAAGACACAGGGGGTACAGGTGCCACAAGAACCAAGAGTGGGTCCAACAGATTCGTGATTGGAGGGTTGTAGGGAGGAAGAAATCCTGTAGTGAAGAAATACTTTGGTAAACTTGAATTGTCGGTTGTTCAAATAGATTCTGTGTGATATCCTAGAGACTGATTTCCTGAAGATGGGGAATCCGGTTCACTGGAGCTCGGCGGATCTTCCACAATGAGTGGAGGAAGTCTTAACAATCATCTAGATTAATGATGAGGGCCGGACGTAGCCATGGTGACCGTTAATTTTTCTCAATAAATTTTATCATGATATTTGTTAAAGTCTCAATGACAACACTCAGGTGCTTAAAAAATAAAAAATACCAAATAAAAAGTACACTAAGTGAAATAATCAGCGAACAAAGGGAAATGACCCTGTTTGATAAGCACCGATCACTGGAGGTGAAACCCAGTATCACAATGGATAACAGAGAGGACTGGCCAATTGTAGAGTTACGGTTACTCTACAGCTTCACCCGAACCTGAGATTGAGGGGCCAAGTACACTCATGAAGACGAGCACCCTCTCAAAAACTTAAGACAGAGTAGGTCCGTCTATGTTAGGTACTAGGGCAACCCGCCCCAGTCACCTTGTGTAAGTCCTTAAAAGTATGGCCACTAAGGATACCTCAGATCACAAAAACTACCAGGGGGACATAGTCACAAAAAATATGTTGTGTGGGTAGGATACTTGAGTCCCCGACTCAGCTCGGAAATACTGAAAGGGATCCCCAATACACAGAATACCCAAAGGAGTTGCAAGTGAAGGTGGGCTACCTTCACTTATATTCTGATGTTGTCTCGTATTTAGCTTTGCTTTGATTGGAGTGGTCCCGTTAGTATGATTACACAAGGAATTTTGTCTCTTTTAATGACACTAGTTTTGGTTTTTGATCTTGGGCGGTTTACTCACACTGCTTATCCCAACATCCTAGCCTAAACTAATATTTGTTTGCTCTATAAAGAGTTACTAATTGATTTTAGGTAACTTTTATGTGTAATTTTTTAGTGTATTTGGTATGGGTGTTGACGTATGATGTGTGGTGGGACTTTGACTCAAAAATCATGCAAAATACAATGCTTGAAAATATTCAGTTTGATGAAATAAGTTGTATTCTATGAGCGAGTCTTTCATACATTCATATTTTTTACATGCATCCCAGTCATTAATACACAACATAACCAATAGAAATCTTTCCAATGCTTTCTAACAACTATTTGAAAACAAAATAAAGCAGATTTTAACCAGCTAAGCAAAAGAATGAATAAAACAAATTGTTGATTTTTCTTTTATAAAAACTTTTTAAGAAAGAAAACAAAACTTATTTCCTAAAAAAAAAAATTCTTTTAGGACACAGGTCTTGCTAACAAAATGCAGTTGCAGATCCTCTTTCAGTCCATGAGTAGGTTTCCCATCCTTTTGAGTTTATAGCCATAGCTATATGTCAAAATTTGGTAGACTAACGCTTTGTAGTAATGGCTAGAGAGAGTTACTGGGTCCACTAATGCATTGTTTGTGCAGCCACAAAGCTTTATAAATCTCTGTTTACTCTGCTAACCTACGTTAGTGTGGGAAAAGAGTTCAAAACAGGGCTTTTAGGATCAGATCCAAGGCTGAATATGTGAGTGAAGAATGCAGCAAGGTCTTAATGGGCTAGAAAAGGAATGCAGAAGTATAGAGAGGTTTTAGAAGGAGTAGGAAACTGAGAACTATCTGGGTGAATCGGGAACTAAATGTATAGTCCCTAGCGGAGTCACCAATTCTACTATAGGATAATGCATGGTGTATGGAGAATGGAGATACCCTGAAAGGTCTTCCCAGGACCTTCGACAGACTATAAGATTATCTACAGCTATCACAGAGTTACATGCATGTCCATAAACAATAACTAACTATCAAAGCAAAACAAATTGATTACCTCAAACCTCCATGTATATTTTCTAGAGAGTGCAATGTAGCTAGGTGGAAGTCCCTTGAGCCAGCTCTAGATCAAGTCCTGCACATAGAAGAGACACCCATAATCATAGCATACAACCTTGATAACTAATACATCAATACATAAAAGACATCTAGTTACAAATAACTAAGCTACTCATGCTAAAAGGTATTGGACAAACAAGTAAATGAATGATAGAACCAACACCATGGAGTAAATAGTACAACTGCAGTTCTATATTAATGTCAAAAGAGTGATTACAACCATCTATTGCATCAGCCTTCCCTTACTCCTCCAGATTCTCTCTCTCTCCCCCTTCTTACCAACTTCCTATGCTTAAATCTGAGAATATGCTCGATAATCAAGTAAGCTATCCTTTCAAATGATCTGACCTCCATCACCATAGCCCTAGCTTTGCTTATGTAGCAATTGAGTTAGGGTTTCCAAGTTCCTTCATGAGTCCCTTAAGGTAAAATAAATGATTTTTCCATGCTTTTTAGCTCTTTCCCATTTGCCTCCTTCATTAGGCTTTATAAATCCCACAAACAGGTCAAACTTGAGATGTTTCCTTGCTTTTCTGAGTAGATTTAGGAGGGAATATAGAGATATTTATGAGTCAATTTTCTCCTTTCACCTCTACATGCTCATTAGGATCCACTAATGTTATTTCCAAACCAACAACTAGAGTTAGTAGGGTCACTAATGCTCCCTTAGGCTTACAAAGAAGCTTTATAAAGCATGTTGTTAGTGTTTAGCCAAGGTTAGTGTGGAAACAAGGCTTGTGATCTTGGTCTTTTCTTTAGCTATCATGTATTTCCCCTCTGAGCTGATGACGGGGTCATTTTGCTATATAACAAACACTCAATTCCCACTGCATTTATTTTACGGATCAACACTATGCATGTAGATATTAGGTGACATTCTTCCTTTCTTCTATTCCCATTTTTGAAAAAAATCCCATTATTTTCTTCTTTTAATATCCCAAAAGTTTACCACCCCTTTCTATGAAGAAATTTCCCTATCCAATTTCATATTTCGCTCTCTTCCCTTGAAATTATTTTCCCAGAATCCCTTTTTGATTTATCTCTCTTGGTGGTTTCACTCTCGAATTCCCTGTCGTAATTTCCTTCCCATTCTAAAAATTTACTCTTTTCCCACTTCTTTTTTTTTCCCTCATGGATTAATTGCAGGATCTGATGTGAACCTATAAATCATATTGAAAGTCATATGTCAACACCAAGGAATGGCGAATCAAATCTCCTTTGTATATTCAACAAATCTTTTTTTAATCTAGTCTATGAACTGTATTCCATTAGGATTATTTCGTAGCTCCTATTATGCTACAAATATCCCTGGTGCAGGAATGTGTGTTCAAAGTGCAAGAAGATTCAATGCAACATGGGTAGTGCAAGCATGTTTAAAGTGCAATCATGCTCGGTGCAGGCCTGGTTGGTGTAGGCATATTCAAGTACAAGCACAATTCAGTGCAGTAATTCTCACTACTGAACGCGCCCAATTCAAAACACATGTTCGGTGCAGGAACACTTAGGGCAAAAAAATGTGTAGTGAATCTTGTCATCTATTTCATGAACCTTTGCACAGGAAGAACAACTGTTATATCTGTAGACCATGACATTCAATTTATATTATGATTAATGCTTTGTTCCATAATTTACTAGATTAGGGAGGAATCATTTACATGCAAATATATTTTAGGCTATAAAATATTATCTTTTTAATGAGTACTAAAGTACGCTTTATGTGAAATCATGGAGTAAATTTGGAGTAGCACGATTCTCCCATAATTCGATACTTACCTTCCCTTCAAAAAATCATCACCTGATAATAGTATCCTCACCCCATGTTTGACTTTGCATGACCATTATGTGAAATTATTGTCTAAACCGCCTCCTCTTCCAATCATTATAGCTTGTTTGTACCGACACCAATTCATGTTCACATCCGTGTGATTTTAATGATGAAGCATGACCCTTTGGGAAATGGTTGATTTAATGACGGGTGTGTAGCTCGATCACCATTTGAGTATTGTTGCCATAATATTTTTTGAAATCGAGAGTGTGTGAATTTGAATAGCCATGGCGCTTGTAAGGATTGAGTTGTGATCCATAGATATGGAACAAATAGTTGGGTGCAGGAATAGTCTTGCACTGTTGTAGGAATCCAGGTTCCTCCCTGTTTTTGGGAAAACTAGTGTCTTTTCGATCGACTAGCCCTCTAGGATTGGCAATTATCCTACAAACAAACAATAAAATCAATTTGGGATTTCTTCTATGTATGATAGATAAGAGAAAGGCAAAGGAACCAAACTGGATCTTCCGTTCGACTCCTTTCCTGATCTCTCTCCCCCTTGACAAAGATTGCAACTCCTCTCCTACTTATCCCACTTAGAGAATAACTATAGAAACACAGTAACAAAACACTGTCAAAGAATTTTGATCTATTATATCATAAGCATTGCATAATCAAAAATACAATGAACATACAATGGCATTCACAAATAATAACATTCACAATTGCACAGTTGTATGGAAGAAAACTCAAACAATTTTATTAAATAGAAGGGAGAATTACAACCTATTTGTATGATCCAACATCATCTTCCCAACATCAAAGCCCTCTTCACCTCATGAAAAGCAAGATCACACCAACAATACAGTGCTCTTTCTCAACCACAAACTATCAGCACTTCCTTGCAAATTACAAAATTCCAGCCTCTAGATCTCTCAGATGAGGGATCCATTTATAGATGTGTGCAAGGGTGTGAGTCATCTCTGGGGTTTTGATCAGTGTCATTCCACTTGTTGTTTTTGGTTCCACTTGGAGATTTCTTGGATCTCTTACTCATCCCTGGGCGAATTCAGAGTGGCAAGCGTCATAAGAGAAGTTTCTAGAAGATTCCATGAGCATCCACTTAGAAAACTATCTCAGACATTTGTCCATCCTCACTCATCGCACCCTACAGAAGGCCTTATCAGTATGCATCACACCTGGCTAGTGTAGGATTTAGTATGCATCACACCCTGACAGTGGAGCAGTTATCATGGTCCTGTTTTGGCCAGTTCTGGATGGTTTTTCAGGTGGAACTTTTGGGGAATGATGTAATCAGTTGACCATGAACCTTTAGGGTATGAAACAACACTTTTAGGGGTTAAAGACCCCTTGTTTATCGATATATAAGATTGGGGTTTCAGTGCCCAAATATGTCTATAATAGTTGCCCCCTAAAGCATGAAGTCGTAAATCTTTGATGTCAGGTGAAATGCTTTATCATGAGGATCCAAGGTTTTCAAAACTAGAAGGTGACCTGTATAAGATATAATACAATACATCATCATAATATAATTTTCATGATCTAGTTGAGGTGGGCATTCCCATGCTCAACTTTATAAGTTCATTTCATGTACATTAAAAAGATAGTTGTCTGCGTATGCAAACTAGTGATTCTTCAAATGTAGATTCATCATCCCTGACTCTAATGACCATCTATGAAACTTTTGTGTACATTTGATGCTTTTATATCGCTGAATATATCACAGCCTGGATGGATGAAACTAGATCCGGGGTCTTCAAACTCATTCAATCTTCGCCCGATGTACAAGCCAATCCATGTGAAGATATGTTCTGAATTCAAACATAGAAAGACATCGCCTGATTACCAGCCAATAATGTGAGCTATTAACAGACACGAGAGGAATCACTGATAATGATAATGAACCTCAAGGTACTACAGTACAAGTCACATGGTGTGAATATATTATCTGATGTTGAACACCACGCAAAATCTTTTGGTCGAAGGCCATTGATGTCAACCTATCGCCAGAAGTGAGAAACTTGCCATTGAGGCATGCAAGATTCAAAGTACTGAAAAGGGATGTTTCTAACTAAACTTCTCCGATAATGAGCCAATGTCAACAAGAAGTGACCCATCGTAGGAGGACCTTAATGTATCCCACATCTACAACACAAAACGAAGCAAATGATTTTCTGGAGGTGAAAATGATCTAACGACACAAGGTTCAGGAATGGCGGTCATGAAAAAATGGAGGGTGAAGGTATTGCAGTGGATGAGGCATTAACTGTATGGTGGTTTCTCAACTAAATGACTTTTCTTGAACATATCAACGACACTAAGGTGGATTGGTAGCGTTAACCCCAATAGATGGATGGTGTGGAATACCAATGGTGAAATGACCGGCGAACGGAATAACCCAACCCGACTCAATCAAGTTGACGGAATGAAAGTGTCATGTTCAAGAGCGACTTGCTACCATAAAATTCTTCAATTTTTCTTCCCCTTTTCTCCATTCACTACTGACCAGTACCTCTTTATTTTTGTCAAGCTTGAGGAGGATAACATATGCTTGTTCTATAATTTTCCCTTCGGGAAAACCTGTCGCTATATTTTAGCGAGTCTAGCGACAGTGAAACTCGTTCTTGTCTAGGTGGACAAGTTTGTCGCTATTGTTTTAACAAGTTTAACAACAAAGACAACTTGGTCCTCTTCATGTTTAGAGAGTTTGAAAAGGAACAGAAAGGAAACTCTAGCAATTCTTTTTCATAGCATAATCCCTTAAGTCTAAAAAAGGATAAAATAATACATAATGGATGAATTTTTGATCACTTTAGCAAGTTGAAAAGACAAGTGCTCGAGGTTTTTCATGAGATAATCCCTCAGGTCCAAAAAAGATTAAAATATACAGGAGGGATGACACTTCCAATCACTTTAGCAAGTTGGAAAGGCCAATAGATCGACAATATTTTCATATTTAACGAGTCTAAAAAGAGTTTAAAGGGGACTCATTTTTTAGGAAAGAGTGGTGTTTAGGGTAGCAATTGGTTCTGGGTAAGCTTGGAACTCCTCAAAACATGGTGATGTGAAAAGGTTGGCTAATAGGACCACTTGTCGCAGCTGTTCCTCAAAAGGGTAAACAATCAAGTGGAAGCATATGATCGGCCAAAAGAATGCAGGTGATGGTAGGAACACATCCAAGGCTCAAAAGGCTGATAGCATGATAACCACAAAGCTTATTTACCAAAGGTGGGTTTATTTTTTAACGAGCTTGAACCATGGGGAACTATGCGCAGTGGTAGGTTTAATTTTTAACAAGCTTGAACCATGCGATAACATATTCTCAGAGGTAGGTTTATTCTTTAACGATCTTGAACCATGTGATAACTATGCTCAAGTGGTAGGTTTATTTTTTAACGAGCTTGAACCATGCGACAACATATGCTCAGTTTTTAGTTTTTCTTTTTATGCAAGCTAGAAATGACAAAACTAAAAGAAAACTCGAAAAGACAAAACTAGAAAGCTAGAAAAACTAAAAAAACTAAGGAACTACTGAGGTTAGGTAGCATGGTTTCATCCGTGGAATAGAAAAAACACTTCCTTTTCTTCATCCACAGTACGAACTAAAAAAACTAAGGAACTACTGAGGTTAGGTAGCATGGTTTCATCCGTGGAATAGAAAAAACACTTCCTTTGCTTCATCCACAGTACGAATGAAGGTGAATGGTGGGTCAGACCAATCACCTAACCTAAGAAGTTAAAAAGCTAAAAAGCTAAAAAGGCTAGAAAATGAAATTGAAAAAGAATGTTGCATGCCCCCAGCATGATGAAAAGAAGAGTCTCTAGTAACCATATGGAAATCACTATGGTTAAGCAGGATGGTTTTTGTCAGTAGTTAGACAAAACACTTCCTTGGCTTTGTCTTCCAAATAGACAAAGGTGAATGATGTGTCAGACCAAGCACTTAACTTACATGGAATGGTAGGATGGTTTCATCCATAGAGTAGACAAAACACTTCCTTGGCTTCGTCTGCATTGTAGAAAAAAGTGAATGGTGTTTCAGACCAATCACATAACCTATAGGGGAACCTACCTTTTCAGCTGGGTTCATCTAACAAATAGACAAGGGTGCATGCCCCCTAAGCTTCATTACATTCACCGGACTACTCCCGACAATTATGTGGATGGAATGAAGGTTGAAGAGACATTCTCGACGTAAAAGGACCATTTAGGGATGATGATCGACTTGGAGCTATGCTTGAACCGGCGAATGAAAGCTGGTCAATAGTGACAATTTTTCCTTCATGCGGAAAACATATCACTCGAAAGAGTGTTGAAACAATAGCTTCCATGTTATAAACATAGTCATGTCCAAGGAGTAGATTGTAATCTAATAGTCCTTGGAATACCATCACGCTCAAGTGAATGGTTTTCCTTCCCAAAGTTATTGGTAACTTAGCAAGGATACCTAACGGTTGACTAGTTTCTTTGTTAAAGCCTGACAAATTCTGTATGATAGGCAGAAGTGATGGCAAACCAAGCACTTTCCAAAAGTTGAGGAAAGGATACTCACTGATGCCCCTTCATCTATGATAGTGCTAGACATGATCATTTTGTAAACTTGTACTATGATCCGAAATGGTAAGAAGGAAGGTAGGATCTTGCTAGTCGATTCCAACCAAAGGAAGTGACCAAACTACTTGGAGGGGGTACCAAATAAACGGTTGAATTAACCTCTTGAGTAGTGGGAACTAGGGAACTCTCTTCTTGTTGTGAAGAAATGGGTGGATTGCCCCCAAGTTCATTGGACTCTGAAGTGATAAAAAGAATTTGAACGGTATCATTCTCACTCTCTTTGGGAAGGGTATGATCTTCTGAAGGTAAAACTAAGCCGACTGCCATCTCGACCTGTTGACTTTGGTCTAGTACGGACTCAGAAGATTCACTTTCCATGATAGGTGTTTCGACCGACGGTTAAGTTATGTCAGTCATATTTTCAACTACTAAAGGACTTGGGGAAAGTTTCATGTATCCAGATGGAAGTTGCTGTGGTGAATCAGGATGGCTATGCAAGACTCTTTTGGCTTCATCCAAAAAAGGAGAACGGGGAAGGGTATGGTCCCCTTCACATAACCTACATGGAATTTTGACCTTTCCTTTATGTCCATTATTACTAGTTGATGGTGTGTTTTCAACATGATCACCAGAGGTTGATGACACCTGTTGGTGCGAACAAGGGGACCATTCTCTCAAGATCCGAGGAATGCACGGACATTCTCGATGAAAATGGTCTCCTCTACAAATTATGCATGGAGATCTAGGTTTGGAAAGTTTAGTGTACATATTTTCAACAGATGATTCATGGTTGCCCCCTTGCTAAATTGGCTTCTTCTTCTTCTCCTTTCCTTTCTTCTTCTTCTGAACCACCTGGTTACTAGCATCACTACTTTCACCAAGCAAAGAGGAAGAAAGGGAGGGAGAAACAAATGAAGAAAAAGGTGAAGGGTCAACTTTAGTATCAATTGGATGCTGATTCGATTGCATAGGAATCACGGTATTTTGAATGATATAGGTTGAGAAAAGACAGACTGGAAGGCCAATTGTGATTCCCGGAAGGGACAATGTGGCCATATACAGAGCGCCAATATTTCCCTATGAAGAAAATGGACTAGGATTCCCCTCAAAAGGGATTCCTTGATTGGTGGACTCCATTATCTCAACCTATGATCAACGAAGGAACAGGGATGTTATTCCAAATTTAATAAATTTTAATGACACTTTGACACAACTTTGCTTTTTCAATTTTTAAGAGTCGAGAAAAAGCTAAATATGAGTCTAGTCTCCTTCAATTTTTAATGAGCCTGAAGAGGCAAGTGCTCAGATGGACCTTTTATTTTAAAGAGTCGAAAAGGAATGAAAGTGACTACTCTAGAAATCTAGATAGAGGGATTACCAAACCAATAGCAAAACTACAATATACACCTTGGTGATAAATTAAAGACAAATTACCAAGGACTTATGTATGACAGTCAATCTTCCCAAATGCTGTGTTCAGTGCATTGCGATCGATAGGGAAACAGACACAACTTCCTATGGATAAAGGATGTAAGCCTATTGTGCTCTCCCAATATATACTTGATGGTACAAGGAGCACAAGTTCGTGCTAGCACTTGTCGTATCAAAGAGGAGGAACCACCCAACCTTCAATGAAAATGATAGTTACTAGATTTTACGACGTCGAAACATGTCTCTAGCCTAGACCTCTAGATGTGTTGCATTAGGTTCCAAACCATTGCTAGGTTCATTGACATTTATTTTAGAGTTGATCTTGTTTAAAAGTTTGTCTTTCAATGGATCACCATGTGATGTTGATTTGAAATTCCTAAAAATGCAATCTACAATGATAAACAACTGTTCCTAGCTACTAGGGAAATAAAATTACGATTCTTTCAAACAAAGAGAAAAAAGCACACTCTAAATGCACTTTCCTAAATCATTTTTCGCACACAAGCTAAATGCAAATGCAAATGAATGTATTTGTTTTTCATTCCCCTTAATGTTAAAAATGCCAAAAAGAAAAAACTAAGTATAACAAAGATATGAAATATTTCATTCAAAGCGACATTTTGACAATTTATTTTTCAAAATAGAAAGGAAGACTAAACGACACTTTTCAATTTCGAATAGAAAATACTTTCGATACTTCGAATAGCAACAAATCAAACCAAATACATGACAAAAAGTTCAATCGACTATTCAAAGAAGGAAGACTCTATGACACTTCTCTTTTTTGACACAAAATGATAGTTACGACTCTTCTTGTACCAAAACGACAGATCAATTTTATCAACTTTTCGACAAAGGATTGTAAATGATGGAAAAATACATAAAAACATTTATTAATCCTAATCAATGGAGGTTGATCTATGTAATGCAAGTAGGCTTCAGTGATGAGACACTGTTCATAAGAAGCAAATCAACTAAACAGAACTGAAAACAAGGACAAAAACCCCAAATTTCAAGAAGGAAAATAGGCTTAGTGAGTCATTTCACCTGGGCTTCATAGAAACAGGGATGAATCGCACTTTTCAGGTTCGAGAGGTGCGATGCATACTAATTGAGAGTGACAGACAGTGCGATGGACTAGGGAGCACAACTGAGGTGGCTTTTGGCTCAAATTTGTAGCTGATTTCAGTGGTTTAGGCTGAGCTATGATGAACAATAAAGAGAAAAGTACAGAGGAATGATCTTGGGAGGTTATTGAGCTACCAAGAGGGCATCTAGAATGCTTGTAAGTCAAATTTCTAATTCATAAACTAAACCAGAGATTGACTGAAGCAGCATTCATCTACTATGAAATTCTAGAGCAAGAGCAATTCAAAGGCTATCTAGCTAACTTCAAGATTCTTCTATAGTTTATAAAGCAAATAACAATAACAAACATCTATTCAATCCCTTGCAGAGTCTCCATTTTGTTTCCAGGAAAACTAGTGTCTTTTCGATCGACTAGCCCTCTAGGATTGGCAGCTATCCTAGAAACAAACAATCAAAGCAACTTGGGATTTCTTCTATGTATGATAAATAAGAGAGATTCAAAGGAATCAACTTGGATCTTTCGTTCGACTCCTTGCTTGATCTCTCTCCCCCTTGATAGAGCTTGCAACTCCTCTCCTACTTATCCCGCTTAGAGAATACCTGTATAAACACAGTAACAAAAATCTGTCAAAGCATTTTGATCTATTATATCATAAGCATTGCAGAATCAGAAATACAATGAACATACAATGGCATTCACAAATAATAACATTCACAATTTCACAGTTGTATGGAAGAAAACTCGAAGAACTTTATTAAATAGAAGGGAGAATTACAACCCAGCTGTTTGAACAAGCATCATCCTCCCAGCATCAAAGCCCTCTTCACCTCATGAAAAGCAAGATCACACCAACAATACAATGCTCTTTCTCAACCACAAATTATCAGCACTTCCTTGCAAATTACAAAATTCCAGCCTCTAGATCTCTTAGATGAGGAATCCATTTATAGATGTGTGCAAGGGTATGAGTCATCTCTGGGGTTTTGATTAGTGTTATTCCACCTATTGTTTTTGGTTCCACTTGGAGATTCCTTGTATCTCTTACTCATCCCTAGGTGAATTCAGAGAGGCAAGTGTCATAAGAGAAGTTTCTAGAAGATTCCATGAGCATCCACTTATCAAACTATCTCGAACATTTGTCCATCCTCACTCATCACACCCTACAGAAGGCCTCATCGGTATGCATCACACCTGGCTAGTGTAGGAGTCAGTATGCATAGCACCTTGATAGTGGAGTAGTCAGTATGGTCTTGTTTTGGCCAGTTTTGGATGGTTTTTTAGGTGGAACTTTTGTGGAATGATGTAATTAGTTGACCATGATCCTTTAGGGTATGAAACAACACTTTTAGGGGTTAAAGAGCCCTAGTTTATTGACATATAATATTGGGGTTGTAGTTCCCAAATATGTCTATAACATTCTCATTCTTGTATAAGTTTGATGGGTTTGACTCATCTATAGCAATAGTGTTTTCCTGGACCTTTGATGGGAGCCAAGCCAAGGTTGGTTCATTAGAGTTTGCAATAACAAAAGAATCAATGTCTCAGGCCACAGGGTTACCAGTAGTAGGGGAGAAATGGTTCAAGTAAGAAAAGTTGGAAAAGAAATTGTTGCGCCAGTTTGTGGTCAAACCGAAGCAGAAGGTAGACTAAAAGAATGGCCTCCAGCAGGACGCCATGATAGGAAAGTGGAAGGATCTCATGTATGTGTTATAGAAGTTCCTTAACTGTGAAGTCTACTATTCACTAACTTTCCTCTACCACAAATGCGTACTCTTACACTTTGAATATGGTAATCTCATCATTCACATACTATTTTCTAAGAACTTTAGAAAATATGGTGAAGGGGGTTCAAAAAAAGAAAATCCAATCAGGCAGCATGCAGACTATATCACGATGGACTAATTACGATCATAGCCAAGAGGAATTGGAAGCTATAAGTATGACTTGGGAAGAATTCTTGGAGGATTTTTGGGGCCAGAGCGTAGAGAAGTTGACTCAAAAGAAAAGTGCAGGAAAGTCGATCCTAGAGAGGAGTGCAGAAAAATTGAAGTCGGCTCAGAAGAAGAGTGAAGGGAAAAATGAGAAATTAGAAACAATGACCCCACATCCTACTAGGACTAGGAGATTGGCCAGATGAATAATTTCCTCGTCAACGGTGGGTCATGTCCATTCAACCTCTCCGATACAGTGGGATGACTCGCCACTTGCTTCTCCAAGTAAAGATAATGTTTCGATTCTTGCTGAGGTAGCAGCGCACATAGTGCTTGATGGTGACTATGTCAAGAAGGAAGACGATACACCCATTTTGGTCCTCCTTGGTAGAATGAAGAAAAGAAAGGTCATGTCGAGTACAAGTAAGGACCTGATAGAGGGTCAGCAAGACAACAAGGCACAGGGGGTTGAAACCCTCAAAGATTTTGAAGGATAGGGTACTGAAAACCCTAGTGAGATAGACAACTAGGGCACTAAAGCCTTTAATAACTCTAAGGAATAGGGTACTGAAACCCTTGATAAGGTAAAAATGCAGGGCATTGAGACCTTTAGTAATATTGATATTCTGAGCGTTGAAATCCTCAATGATGTTACAATGCGGGAATTGAAATGTGGCCAAGACAATTTTGACCTTGATAATGATGGCACATGTCTAAAGTTGACTGCTAAAAATTTGGTGCCTAAGGAGAAATCCACCCTCTATTTGAATAGTCATATAGAAGAACTCAAACAAATGTTTATGGCTTGGAGGTGTTAAACCGAGCCATGAAGGAACAACATACAAAGCAGAAATGAGAAAACACAGAATTGGTAGGGGAGGTGAAGGAGCAGAACTGACAAGTTAAGATATGGAAGTATTGGGCTTAGAAGTGTTATGAGCATCTTAGGAAGGTGACCAAGAAACTTAAAAAGGTTCAAAGCAGGAAGGAAAAATTAATGAAAGCAATAATTAGTGTATAAGTTCATAATTAAAGGAAGCCCCTTCTATTTTGTTTTTTTGCGGAAGGTAAGGGTTGTGGACCCACAACAACTTAATGAGAGGAAGATGTTGTTTGGCCAATTTTTTCCATTTTTCAACCCTTTTTCCCTTCAAAACCATAACCTTATACCTCTGTTTTAACATTGCAAACTCCAATATTCCTGCACTAGTCTAAGAATCATATCCCTTCCTGCACTAGCTTTATGTTTCATGTTTAAGAGTTTCTAGAAAGTGTTTGATGGGAAATAAATTAATTGTTTTGTTAGTGTGGTCGAGTGCAGGTAGGATTCCTAGACCGCTGGTGAATCTTCGACTACCGTGACATCTCACCACTCCATGTGGATTCCGTGTCCTGAAAGGATTACTCAAGTTGGGTTTGGAGCATGGAGGAAAACCAGGGATATGGTGGAGATTGGGTTGTTGGTTAAATACCAAGAATAGTGTTTTGTTATAGCCAAAAGGCTCAGAATGGGTTGTTGTTGTTATTTTTGTTATAGCCAAAAGGCTCAGATTGGAATGGTCGTTGTAATTTGGTTAGGGCCAATGTATAAAATGTAGGACTCAGATAGAAAATGGTAGCGAGCGATAGATATAGGAAGGATACTATGATTCTGTCCTTTTGCAAATTTTCTTATATCGCTTGTTATCACTTAGGTTGTTCCCCAAAACTTGTGAGAAAAGGGAATACGGCTGAGGTAACCACTAACCAATCTTTTAGATGCAATTTCTAGCCAAATTGCATCCAGAGACGACTCTCTCTTTGTAATTTAACTTGGCTTTTTCAAGTATTTTATGCTAGTTATTATGTGCAGAGTTTTGTTTTAAGTTTGTTTGGATGGTGATTTTAAACAGAGCCGGGATGCAAGTCTGAAACAGTTTATTTGATTGGGAAAATGGAGTCTATGAAGATAGACTGCTGAGTGTGTTTTTGTGATAAAGGGGAATACTACAGAGCAAGATAATCAATTTTGGAACAATATTGGAATCTAGAAATTGATGGAATGTAAGCCAGTGGGTGAAGGGTAGTCAAGAATCCTTCATCATGATGGTAGAGGGAAAGTGCATGAATATTATCAAGGAGCAGTAAAGAATTCCTTGGTAATCTTCAAATTGAAAGAATCAGTGGGAATAGAAGCATCTAAGAATTTCTGTTTATCCTAATTCTGAAGAAAACATAAATAACAGTAGGAATTGAACACAGAGTGTTCGTAAACAAGTTCTGGGCTATTCTCTTTCCCTGTTGCTAAGATTATGAAACATATATGAAATTTGCAAACATATAAAACACAAAACACAGTTTAGAACTACTTATTGATCCATAGAAAGACACAGGAATTCTGTAGCAGAGCCTAGAACATCAAATCCACATTCATACGGTCCAGCAACAGTGTACTTCAACAGCCTTTGTATTAAAAAATATCGGAGTTATAGCGTGGTCCAAAGAGGAAAATAACCAACCCCGACTACATTCATTGGGGAGGTATTTATACAAAAAGAGAGTTACAAAATATCTTGTGGATAAGATATGAAGCAATAACTTCCTTCACCTACTCTGACAGGAATAAATGCAGAAATAAATGTAGGAGTAATTGTGGTTGTGCTCGCTGCTTTAACTGACAAGATATTTTTGACTTTTCAATTCAGGAAGTCGGCTGATAGTTGTGTCTTTACTTTGCATTCCTGTGTTGCTATCCTGATCCTTTCACCTACTCTTGATTTGGCTTTAATGCATCCTGATCCTTGCTTGACCTCCTTCATCTATATCTGCCACGTGTCTTGCTATATGACCAAGTGTAGATAGATAGAAAGATCCAAATTACCTAGGTAAAATTTCCAGCATACTCTGCCACCACTGGTCTATAGGTAACCGATGTCTTTGTATTTTTACAAGTGTTTCATCAGCCTCAGTATATCTGTAAAAGTTGGGCTTGACTTCAAAAAGATGATTTATTTCATGTTCTATATAAAACAAATTTTCCAATTTGTCATATAAACTCTATCTAGAAGGAGGTCATGTGTCTTCTGAAGTGCTTGATGATGCAGTGATTTGATTTGTCACATAAGTGTTTACTCTATGAGCATATTGTTGATGTGATAACCGTCTTTGATTACTGGTTAGTAAACTGGGTAGACCCTTCTGCTGCAAGACTGTGAATTTCTCTGTGAAGGCATTAATCTCCATCTGCATTTCTTGGCACTTCCTTTCCAAATTCTGTACAAAATTTCTCATTGTTAGCACCTTTTTCACTATCAAAATGGTGCATGTCCTGTCCGTGATCTCCAAAGCTCTTAACTGTTCTTTAGTATGGGTATTCAAAAAATGGATCAGCCTATTGGCCTGCTCAGGCATATTTCCCAATGATGCCCTAGCCCTTTGAATTTCCACTTGGGCCCTTTCTATCAATTCAATTTGCTCATGGATTGTTTGAATTGATTGCCATTGGTCAGTAATAGACTGGCCAATCTTGGTCCACAAAATCATTTTAATGTCTACTATAGGTTTATGCAAGGTGAGATCCTTTTCCAATGATTTCACCTTGTTCTCCAGGGCCTTCACCTCTCTGGTTTTCTCTACCACTGTTATTTTTGACTTGTCATAGTTGACCTCTAGTTTGGCTAGTTTTTCTTTTGCCTCTTTGAGCTCTAACATTTGAGCTTCTAGATCTTTTACTGCTTTCATCATTTCTTACATCCTCATACTGGTCTTTGGCTCTATTGTTGCTACTGCTGAAGCATCTGTAGTTGTTGTACCTGTTGTTGATGTTGGCATAGTGGGAGGGATTGCTGCTGTGTCTGTGGAGGGAGCAGTGACAATTGTTGGAGCTGTTTCAGGTGGCTGGGAGGTTGACTCTCCCTACCTGGCTTACAATGCTTTCTCCAACTCTTGCTCTGTCTGAATAAGCCTTTGATTTATCCTCATTAGCAAATCCATAACATCCTCTTTCGCTTTTTCTTGTGCTAGTTCTGTTGTCTGTGGATGCATGGTGACAGGCAACTTCAATTGCTTTCTAAGTGCAACAATATCTTCCTCCTTCTTCTTTATCAGTGCTTTGATGCCCTTGGCATCCTTGGGATCATGTCCCAGCTCAATAATTATTTCTTCCAGAGTCTTTACTATTGTCTTTGGCTAAAGAAGAGATATTCTCCAAATCCAATTGGACAGATGTATTACATAATGACTCTTTCAATTGGTGGGCCGGCATTGCCTTGTCTGCCAATGTAGCATAGACCATTTCACCCGTTTGTTTATGCAATTCTATTTGGTCCATTGGGTATATATCTTTGGTAAGGACCTCTAGATTGGTCCTTATGTAGTCAGCTGCAGACTGTGGTTGCTGCCATTAGTCTTTGTTGTTTCGAGGGTATCATTTTGGGAAATTGATTATACAGCTAAATTCTCAATGACTCATTTTGGGCCTTAATCTCCATGAATGTTTGTTTGATGTCAGATCGTTTCTTAGTTTGCGACCTTGAGGAGGAAACTTCCATCCCATGCTGCCTCTCCACTTCTTGTCTATGAGAGCTAGTGGATGTCTATTGGCTGATGGCCCTCTCTCCTCTTGTGCTTTCTGTGATTTCTTCCACAATGTCCTCTTTAGGTAGAGGATCTACCCTTTGTCTTCTGGCCTCTTGTTGTTCTGTTGACCCACTTGCAGGTGTGGTCTCTTCTCGGTCTCTTTTCTTACTTCTTTCCTCAGGAAGAGGATTCTGTAGTGCTAGTACTTCTAGTGCGTTTGCCTGTAGTGAAGGGGCTTGCCCTTGACTATGTTCCTTTGAGGTAGTTGGCTATTCTTCCATTGTTTCTTGCTCTGTAACTACTATCTCCTTGCCCTTTGCTGTTCCTGTTGTTGGTGTAGTCCTTTCTTGGGCAACTTGTTGTGAAGTTGTAGCAGTTGATGAGCCCTCCCCGGTTTGCTGTGGTATTTTGAATGACACCTGCCCAAAAGAATCTAAGTCAAGAGTTTTTTCCAGATTTTTCATAGTTTGTTCCATTTTCTCTTCCTTAGTGAGCTCTTCAACTAGTGTGCCCTCCAACCACTCATCTTGGTTGGCAAACTATTCTATTTCAGGGATGCTGCAATGTTCATAGGGTGCTAGCCTATATTTTATCCTTCTTACATTGATAAAGCCATTTGGGTCATAGGGTACCCACCAAAAGCTTCTCTTGAGTCTGAGTGTTTGACCCAATATTTCAACAGCATCCTTCCATCCCTCTTTCTTGTTCATGACATAGGGGCCTAACTGGTCTATCAGTTTCAATTTGGCCTTTTTCTTTGTGCTATGGAAGTGAGTCAAATCTGAATTGATGAATTGCATGAAATATTCCAAGGCAAACAGTCTCATTGGAACATATCTTGGCAGCTTGTAGGGGCATAGCTCACAGCCATATATCCTGAGGATAGTGTGATTCTGGTAAAAGTACCGGTCACCTATTTTATAGTTTTTTGAGAGTTGTAGTATCTTTTGCATATCATATGTCAGTCTAGGAGGAGGAGTTCTCATCAGGAGAGAAGAGACTAGGTATACAAACATATCAATAAACTCAAAATAAGAGTAGGGAGAGCTGTGGACTTCATGAAAGATTGAGGTCCAAAAAGTCATAGACCTCTTTTCCCCTTTATGGTCTAATTTTCTAATGGGGAACTGGAAAATATCTGGCCGATAATATAAGAATAGATGATAGATATAGGATGAATATTTAAAGATTCCCTCCCTGTGTAGATTCAACAATTGGTCATGTATCTTGTTGGCAATAAAGTTGGCATAGTTGTATTTCACAACAGGGGGCTACCCTGGGGTAAATATAGACATTAAAACCAATATAGTTTCATCAATATGTTCACTTGTCTTGAACCCCAGAACAAAAGATATCATATCAACAACTAATCTACCCACTCCATTGAAAGATGCATAGTGAAAAGGAGGTGGCTCCTTAGGTTGGCGATCTGCTCTCATAAATACTTGGGCAATTCTGGTTATCTCTGAGCCAGAGAGTTTGTGACCTTCATCAAGCAAGAATTTCATAGTAAGAGGAAACTAGAGCTGGGTTGGTTTGAAGTTTAGCATTTGATTTATGGAGTCAGGAGTAATATGAAAGAGGGTAGTTCCATATGGAGTCTTAAGTGCCCTTTTAGTTGGCCCATTGTTCTCACAGCAGAGGTGAATTATCTTAGGCAAAATATTTACAGAGGGGAGGTAGTATATGGGTAGATTTGATTCCCATATAACATAAACATCATTTTGGTTTAAGTAACTGTTTTTGAGCTCACAGACTGCTTGCGGATGGTTTTGGTAGCCTACTAAGTCTTGGATTAGATAGTCTTTATCAGCTAAGGGCAGATGTTCCAATTCCTTGTTGGGTGCATTAAGAGGAGTGATATTAAAGGCTACTAGACCTTCCATGGCCAAATTCTGTTGCCTTTAAAATTGGAATTTTTTGGCTCTGTGTAAGCGAAACAGGCAAACAACAACTCCGTGGATTTTCTCCAGGAATTTCACTGTGAAATTGGTTTGTTGGCTTGTATTTAGCTCCATGGACAGAAATCAGATGGAGAGACAGAACTTGTGGGCTTATTTGGCAAAATTGGCGTCAATTGTGGGAAAAAGGCAGTTTTCGGGGTTCCTTGGAGAATTTGCAAGGCTGAACGAGCTCAATTTTAGCTCAGTGTGTAGATTTGTGGTGAAATGTTGGCAAGACAAAGGTTATGGTGGGTATTTTGGCAGCCACACAGTGTTTGTTTCTTCAACTTCTGGGTTCTATGGGCAATTTTACAGTGAAAACAAACGAAAATAGGGTTCGTGAGTAGATTTGTGTAAATACCTGTTTTAACGGCAGAATGGTCGATTTGCAGGCGATAGGACGAGCCGAGCTATGGAGTAAAAACTGCTGGGTGGCAGACTGTATGGTGAAAATGCTCTTTTGGATGTAAATTGGCATGCACAAGTCGCGTATACAAAACAAAGAGAAATGAGTGAAAATAGCGTTTTTACCTCTTTTTACCCAAATTTTTGACTTTGGTAGGTTTTGGTGCGCTTTGGTCTAATGACATCAGCATGATGTAATTTTTTCATGTAGCGAGGTACAGATGATGACATGTCAGGTGACGTCAGCAGATAGATGGGTGGCGACGAGGGTGACGTCATCAAATGATGTAGGCATGATGTCAGCGGGGAGGCGGTGGGGTGGTTAGCGGTATTCCCCGCAAAGTGGTTTTGGAGGAGGGGGCTCCGAACATGCCGGGCGCCTGACATGCGTCCTCGGTATGGCGGAAATACCGCCCATCCCTAGGACGCTATCGTTTCGCAGTTAAGGGCTTCCGATATCGCCGACAGCCGTTGGATCTATCAGCGACGATCAGATGGTTGGCGGGTGATGGAGGTGGCTGCGACTTATCTCTGGGGGAACTGCTATAATATTTCAAGTTTTCTAATGTTTTGCAGGGTGTATGGTAGACTTTGGTTAGAAGGGTTTTAGGGGTAGAATATGCGGGTTCGGCTATTTATTTAGCCAGGAGCTAAACAAGTCCGACAGGGCGCGTGGAGGGTTGTTATTGGCCTCGGATGGACCAATAACTCTCAACAAAGTTTAAAATATAGCTATAGTTAGCCAAAGGTCGGGGTATTAGATATTTAGGGATTTTGTGTATTTTTACATAGTAAGGGAGGGGAAATATTCACATAGGAGCTATATAATAGTGTTAGTAGGTTAATTTGACTATGTGGAATGGATGTGTATGGATTAGGCTAAGTTTATAGAGTGAAAACTTAGGCATGGGGGGAATGAAAGGATACCAAGTTAAGAAGTTTAGGAAACTTGGCAAAATGGAATAAAGACATTTTACACAAGAAATGTGACTTGTTTTTCCTAGGTGAAAGCACAGTTTCACTTAGTTTTTTCCATGAAATGAAGTGGACTAAGGGTAGTGAGCAGATCTCATTGTCCTTGGGGGGATGTTAGTAAGTATTTTTTGGAAAAAATGAGGAGGGAAATTAGTCATGCTCCATTTATTTTGTAACCACCCTATGATAACACCTTATGATTTTTATGAGATGAAACCTGTTGCAATAGGACCAAATTGCCCATAAGCCTGCTTCTACACCATCAAAACTGCCTACCCAGCAAGTGTACCTAACATTTTTTCTTCATTTTCATTGGGTGCATTTGAACTAGCAAACCCTGATTCTTCTCTTTTCTTTTAGCTGCCCTCCTATCTATGTCTACCCTTATCTCTTCCAAGGCTCAGATTAAGCTGTTGAGACCCTTTGCTTCTCTACCTAACTACTTGTTTGCCAAGCTTGAGCTGTTTATACAGACCTTTATTCTCTATTCTAAGACAAGTAAATTCAAACATGATCTAGCTAGGATTAGACTGTCTGGCTATTCATCAACTATGGCAAGAGTCAACCACCTGTACATAGTGAAATTATTCAAAATATGGAACCTTTGCGGCATGGAAAGGATGAACATATTTGGCACTTCTCCAGTCAATCATGAAAAATGAAACCTATTGGTATAGGAAGCTAAAAGTGGCTCCACTTGGGGATGGTGTTTCCTAGTGGAAAGTCAAGAACAGTAGGTCAGATAGCCTTATATTCAGTTCTTGTTGTATTCTGAAATTTCTCCTTTGTTGTTCACAAAATGGCTCCTCTCGAATGTCTATATTTCTCATGAACTCATTCCAAAAATTGCAGCTCTATTTTTGATACTGTGTTTGATTATTTGTCATCATTTTCACAGCTCCCAAGTCTGCTTCTTTAGCTTCTTCTGATGGGCTTAAAATGCAATACGCAAAGGTGGCACAATTCCTTGTCCTTTCCACAAAATTTGTTGTCACCTATTCCCTATCTTATTGCTGTAATAAACTGGCTCAAAATAATGCTTCAGCATTCAGCCATTGACTAGTCCATTATCTGCCTCTATACCATCCAGGCTTTTCAAAAAGTAGGTGTTATTTCCTTGTATAGTCTGAATGATAAATGGTCCTCTCCATAAGAAATCAAATTTTCCATGTTTTCCCCTATCTTCTCTTCTAGAATCCCACTTTAAAACTTTATCCCCAATGAAAAAATCCTCTACTTTGGTTCTTTTATCAAATATATTTTTAAGCTTTTCTTGTAGAATTTGAGCTCTGTGATAGACCTCCTCTCTTGTCTCCTGCAAGTGAATAGTTTGATTGATCCTTCTCTGAATATCATTAGGCTCTGCCTTTATCTCTTGTAGCAACTTTATCACCAGGATTCCCAAAGAAGAAGGGAATACTGCTTCCATTCCATAAACCAATTGGTAAGGACTGGTCCCAATAGATCTCTTAGTGGTCAATCTATCTGCCCATAGTGCATTTACAAGATTTTTATGCCAATTTTTCTTGTTTTCCTCGAAGACTTTCTTAATGATGTTGATCAAGCTCTTGTTGGAGGATTCAACTAGGCCATTACCTTGAGAGTAATAGGATGTAGAATGGCCCAAGGTAATGTGGTATTTATGACAGAAATTAATCATTCTCTTAGACTTAAAGGCAGTAGCATTGTCTGTAATAATTTTCTCCGGGCAGCCAAACCTAGACAAGATGTTGGTCTCAAGGAATTGCATGATTACCGAGTCATTGGCTTGCCTACAAGGGATGGCCTCTATCCACTTGGTAAAATAGTCTGTAGCAGTCAAAATCCATTTATGTTGGCCAGAGGATAAAGGGTGGATTTCCCCAATGAAGTCTAAACCCCATTGTTGAAATGGTTTTTTAGTGGAAATGGGCTTGAGGGGCAGAGGCAACAACTTTTTCTTGCCTTCAAAAATTTGGCATTCGTGGCAAGAAGTTACATATTTTTTCACATCAGCAAATAGGGTGGGCCAATAAAATCCAGCCCTTAGGATTTTATCAGTAATTGATTTCCAATATAAATGTCCACCACAATCTCCTACATGAAATTCTTTAAGTACTTTATCAGTTTCTTCTTTGATTAGACAATTTAATAAAACACCTTCATGATTTTTCCAAAAGAGAGCATGATCTAAAATGCAGAACTTGGAAGCTTTCATTTTCAAAAATATTTTCTTAGTTCTGGATAATCCTGGAGGAGCTTGTAGGTTTAATAATACAAAATATATGTTAGCATACCAAGGTGATTGTAGAAAGGCTTGATTGATTTGTGGAGTCACCATCTCCTGCTCATTATCCAGTTGATTTATGTCAAAGGCTTGAAAGTTGGTTTCAGCTATGAGTTTAGCTAGTCCTTGTCCTTCTATCAGTTTTGTTGGTTTAATTTCAATGTCATATTCTAGTATGGTAGCTATCCATTTGCCCCTTTTGCCTTCAATTCCTTCTTGGGTCAGGATGTCTTTGACAATAGTGTTGGGCACATAAGCAATCACATGAGAGTACAAGATGTAAACTCTAAAGTCCTTCATCGCCTTTACAAGTGCATATGCTTGTTTCTCCATGATTTGATATTTGAGTGGAGCATCTCTAAGGGCTTTCCTGAAGAAGGCTATGGGTTTTTCACATCCCTGGTCATCTTTTTGGAGCAAAACAATAGTAATTGTATGTTCTGATGCAAACAAGAATATGATAAAGTCCTTGTCAAAATTGGGGCTTGTGAGGACTGGTGTTTGAGTCAAAGCTTTTTTAATTTCTTCAAAGGCTTGCTTAGCTTCTATTGTCCACTTAACCTTGGAGTCATTTTTCAGCATGTTGTTCAACAATCTTATTATCTCAACCAGATTTGGTATGAATCTTCTTAGAAAGTTGATCTTCCCAAAAAGGCTTGTAGTTCTTTAATGTTTCTGGGTTGAGGGACTTGTAAGATAGCTTGTATTCTGTCCAAATCAATTCTAATGCCTTCTTTAGAGATGATATGGCCCAATAATTTTCCTTCTTCTAAGCCAAACAATGATTTCTTTGGATTTAGTGATATACCATATTTTCTGCAAATTAAGAATACTTGCCTGAGATGATCTAGGTGTTCTCAATCTGATTTGGAGAAAGCTATAAGGTCATCTAGGTAAATGACTAAAAAGTCATGGATCTCTTTAGCAAAAGCAATATCCATGACACTTTGAAAAGTTGTTCCTGCATTCTTGAGTCCAAAAGGCATTTTCACATATTTGAATGTCCCGCAAGGGGTTGTGAACGCAGTTTTATCTTTGTCATCTGGGTGCATTAGGATTTGATTGAAGCCTGAGAATCCATCTAATAGTAATATCCTTGAAGCACCCACTACCCTTTTCAGAATGTGATCCATTTTGGGTAAAGGGTAATTATCCTTTAAAGAGACTTTGTTCAAATTTCTCAAATCAACATACAGCCTAATCTCCCCTGTCTTCTTTCTAGTGGGCACTAAATTTGAAACCCATTCTGAAAATATGATTGGAGCTATAATTCTAGCTTCATACATTCTCTTAACTTCTTTCTCAATCAAAGGGAG